>JARKIE010000894.1:0-20943 GCA_029378255.1 Mycena rosella
ATCCTCTATGAGGACACCGAGAACAGGGTAGACATATCTCTCTTTCGAGTTCCCGTGGATCCTACGCCATCTTCGAGGTGTTTAGAGATCGCGGGGGTCAAGTCCTTGTCAAATAGCTCAGATAAAACATGGGAAGAAGGTCTAACCAACCCCGAAGATTTCCCAGAGATGCTGAGGCAAGTTCCTTTTGAAAAGGCGTCCCATTTGAGCGAAAGAATTCGGCCCGACCAGCCTTGCGGTGGAACTCCAGGATGTTGAAGGTCGCCTCCTCGTGGGCCATGAGGAAGAGTTTCCTAATGATCTCTATAGCGTTGGGTGGATAGAACCGCTCAGTGTCACGATCGAGTGCTGCTTGCGCGGCCGCAAGGAGGAGTCCGAGGTGTGTAGGCGACATGGTTCAGTGTAAAGAATTTATGGGGTAAATGACCAATGCCCAGTTGGTCTTGAGTCTGGTCTTCTGGGTTCAATATTCAATCCTTGACCGCAGCCTGAGGGCATGAGTAAAAAATGAATTCATTGATCCTTGTGGCAGTGAGTTCTCAGCAAGTCGGACCAAGGAGTGGTAGGTAGGTAGGTAGGTAGTATTACACGGCCGGTCCCGCTTAGGAACGCCGGGGCCCAGGATTATCGAAATTTACAGGCACTATGTAAATTGTGTCCCTGGACTTCTCCATATCCCCGTAGCCGAGCTCACGGACGCAATCTCACGACTCGCCACGGTAGAACTAAAGGAAACATGGAAAAGTGGTTAATGGAAAATGAGAACCTCGAAACAAACTCGAAACTGGAACAGCTCAGATCTTTCAGGTTGGAGAACATCATACACATTATACCCAGTGCTCTTTTAGGCTGGCCTTCAAACCTCTGTATCGGTCAGTTGCACCATAAGATTTGCAGGTGTTGGGGCATAGTGGAATATTTGTCCAGTTAAAAGACTTAAGCCGTCCAGATGATGTAAGAAGAGCTTGTCATTCAAGTCAAATTACTCCTTCAACACCATTCCCTAATGCCCACCGATGCTGTCGTTTTTCTTGACATCCTGGTAAAGGTAATGTCTGTTGAAACTAGCATGGGGCAGTGAAATGGAGTCTTGACACAGCTGAGCTGTTTCAAGAGAGTGAAGAGGTCTCGAACCCGAAGAGGAATTATCCCAATTTCCGGGGTGGCGGATGATTCATGGATGAGCATGGGGATTCAGATTGCGGCAAGTATATGGAACATGAAATGGGTATGTTGCTGGTCGTGCATTCCATACATTACATTTCATATAACTATCCACCTATCATGTCTCTGATCACCAATGTTCTCCAGGATACAAGCCGCCTGTGCCGCACATTTGGAGTCAATTATTGGAGAATTTAGCAATGTTGTCTCTCTTCTGCATTAATCCCAACCTAGCGGCAGCACACTCTTCCAAAGACCACAAAATTCAGGATAAGTGAAGATCATCCGGTCCAGCACTGCTACCGTCAGACGTGAACAGAGCCAGAAAAATGTTGTCCATGTCAGGCATCATTTTTAGGAGGCCGGATCTCCTGTGAGGAGTCCGATGAGGACTTTTCCTTGGATTCCATGTTTCCATGTCGCACATACTATGGCATTCGTGTCTAATATACATAGCATTGCAAAAATGTGCTATGACATGGCAAAATGACTAATACAGATATTACGGCACCGTCCGACCGAGCTCATCGAGGCCAGCGACCACGACACGACCAAGGACTTTGGGCTTGGTCTGGGACGGTATGCACGAAGGGGTCCCCAGGAAGCCTCCGGGAGTTCGATGGAGCCTAGGCACCACAAATGAGCTGGATGCGCGCCCTCTAATGTGGATGTGATTTTTTTTTTCTTGCCCCGATCCCATTCCATCTCTGCAAGGTACTGCCGTCGTTCTCGAGGCAACTCCCATGCTTCCTCCGCCACTCATAGGCTCGCGGAGGGGGAGCGCAGTCGGAATCGGGCTTTTGCCTTCTCAGTAGATGATGGTGGGAGTCAATGTAATGTGGAGTTGCCGGCTTTCGGAGGACGTACATGCCTGATCTCCTAAAGAGGGTAAAGTTGATGGGATCAACCCTCTTCATAATGAAAACGGGGTTGCCCCGAGGTTTTTCGTCCACCACCATGAGCTATGTCGATTTGGGCCCCCATGTCCCGAGCGCGAATACTTGCCAGGATTGCGATAAGCATCTTCGAGTAGTCCACTCTGGCACACCTCGATGCGACCGTTGCCTTCCCGATGATGTGTCCCAGCTGAAAACGTAGGGCTGCACGCCATACCCGTCGCGCCGGTTCTACGGGTCCGTGCGACGGGTAGCCGACCCGTTCCGTCGGGGTCTTCAGAATTTTTTCGACGGGACGGTAACGGGACGGTTTTAATGGGTGACGGCCGGCGAAATGACGGCCGTCGACGGACAACGGACAAATTGATTTGCGGGGTATTATGACTGGGTTTGTGGTCTATAGGTAGCGTGCGCCGTGAAAAGAGCAAGCAAATGTTCAGTGATCATTACGGCCATCTAAATTTTTAGCGAATTCCCTTTCGGAACAACAGCGTCCCTTGCCTCCGCCCTTGTGCATCCTTACGTGCCAGTGCGTCCCCGTCGAGTCCCTGACGCGTCAAACACCCCAAGACTTCAAAATTCACCACTGAGAGTCATTCAACAACAGTCTGGCTCAGCTCTGAACTTGTTGAGACACCTGTTAAGCGAGTAAAATCACGACACATCAATGCCTGCCCCACTCCCAGCATGTTCGGCTGGCCTTGCCCCATCCTAGTGTCCAGCTCTCCTGCCTCTTTCCGTGCTGGCGCGCATATTTCTCTAATTTTTGCTCAGTCTTCGAGCGGAACTGGAACCGAGGACTCGAATATAAAAGATGGTGAGGATTTTCTTCTTTCTTCACCACTCCAGCCCAGGATGTCCGACCCACCCCCCGAGACACCGACAGAAACCTTCGCGACGCTGCCGACATCGAATTATACGAGATTTCTACCACGACGACTACCTCGCAGGACTGGAGGATGCGAAGACTAAGCTGGATGCATATTTACGACGCAACTATACTGACCAAGTCTCATCTGCTCCATTTCAGTCCGTGACCGCCACACCGGTTCAATCTATCTCGCGCATTCAGGCGTCCCCGCATAAGGACTTCACCCAGAGGTATCGCGTCGAGCGTCGCGCGGCCCAGGATGAGCTCCGCGAATATTACATGCTTCCGCGCGAGGACTTCAAGACCTGCGATCCTGTTCAATGATGGTTCGCCAGAAAAGCCCAATTTCCCAGCCTCTTTTGTCTTGTGCGCGACATTTAACCATCCCTGGTGAGTATTCGACTTAGCTTCGTTACCTCCTACCTTTTTCTTATTCTCTCACTTAAGCTTAGGCTCTGCCGTCGCTGTGGAACACATTTTTCGGGGGGTCAGACACCATTTCTCTCCGACGAGCGAGCCTGAATTCGGATACCATCAGGACCTTGATGATGGTCAAACAGCGCCTTCATCTCGCCCGGAATGCGGTAAAGGAAATCCTCTGAGATGCTTAGATATTACTAAAACAATTGCTTTATTTATGCCTTGTATTTCCTCCGCCAATTCACATACTACTGTCTTTATCTTGGGCAAAATAAATTCCAAGCAATGTTTTCTGTGAAATTTGGGTCCATCGTGGGTTGGAATTGAAATATGGACCGTTTATTGTGTACTTGAGGGTTATTGGAACGTAAATATAAGCGCACGGGCGAACCGGCAACTGCCGTCCCCCGTCGACGGCCGTCCCGTCGTCCGTCCCGTTCCGTAGAGAATTTCTGGGCTCACATGACGGACCGTCGGGCGACGGTCCGTGCCCGTTGCTCACCCGTCGAAACGACGGCCGTGCCCGTGACGGGCACGGTGTGCAGCCCTATGAAAACGTGTGCGTGTCGTCTGGCACGGTATTGCGTCAGTAACCTCCCCGTATTCACAATCTTTCTCGCTTCTGATATCTGGCCCAAGAACGCCCGGTGCCAGAAAAATAACTGGGAAGCCCATCGGGCCCATTGCCAGAACGCCACACAACAGAACGCCACACAAATCATCCAGCTTTCACGTATGCTTGGCCCGGCCGCGGAAGCACGGTACCTTAGCTTCGTGGACTGGTGCAAACATTCTAAAAAACAATTCGCTCCCTCTGCTCTGTGGGCCCTGGGTGCGGGTACCGATGCCGATAGAACAGGTGAGCAAACTATACAGGCCGGAGACTCATTCCATAATCGCTCCCCATTTCAGGAGCACACCTCTTCGTCATCTACATCGATGTGGAGGAGACGATATCTACAGTTGGAAAAACCCGTTTCAAACGTCGGGTCAGAACCGCCAAATGTGCCTCGGAAGCCGAAGTGACGCAGGAGTGTGCTCCTAAATACTCCAGCAGGTGGGAAGTCCCACCTGCCATGCCTTTCTGTGCGAGGATTCTCCTTGTAGACGATGGGCTTCCAAACGTCCTCGGCATGTTCGATCAGATAGGGGAAGAAGTTGACATTGTCAAGATCCGTTCAGAGGTCTTTCCAGGCATGGAATGCGACTGGCTTCCTCTTTTGGAGGATTCTGTCGCCGCAGGTGATCAACTCCCAATCCATCGATATATCCACCGCCCGGGTAGTACCCCTGCTGTGAACGAACTGCGATATAGGCACACGGATAGGTGGAAATTATCTCACGCAGAACAGTTCGCCAGGGCTGCCTCCAGCGCATTGGATATTCCTCGACATCCACAGCGGATCGGTATGTCGCCGTTTGCTGGCCTTCCATTCGCTAATCAAACCGACAGTGACTCATTCTCTTGTCCTCTCCATAGACGTGGAAGAAGAACGACAGGGGGTGTTCGGAAAGCACACCGTTCGCAGTGCCAAGATGATATCGCTGGTGGAGCTTCGACCCTTGTTCCATGGCGACGCCCATATCATGAAGGCTACACTCTTCCCTCAGCCTAATATCCTTCGAACTGTCATCGTGGATGACTCTCTTCCATTCGGGCGCAATATTCAAGTTTTGGGAATAGACATGAGCAAAGCTCCCAATCCTCGCACTTTATACCCTTATTACTCAGATTGGCTCACAAGACTCAAGAGAATAGTTGAGCAGTAAAGTTTGTGACTTCTTTCGGCGCAATGTACACCTGCTCCCCTTGTTTAGCCCGGATTCTGTCGCTGATTTGTACACTGTCAATCCGAGAGGATCTGTTTTCGGTCAATACGGAGTGTCCTCCGTTTCTACTGCTGTCATAGTCTTTATTTATTTGCCCCGCCTCCTTTCCTACCGTCTCTCCAATGCTGCGCCTCCGTGCGTAACTTATTCTTGGTGTTTTCTATAACTTGCCTTGGCCTCGGAGTTTGAGCGAGTAACCATATGTACCTACGCAACGCTCGATCCTCAGGACGGTATTGTTCGAAGTGAAATCCAGGAATCCGGGGGGGGGGGGGGGGGGGGGGGGGGGCGGGGGGGTGCTGATCGCGGAACTAGCCCAATATTCGAGTCATCGCCGTCCCTAGACTGCTTCATGCTCCAGGACAGTATTACAGCATCACGTCTATGGACATATTGCTTGAAACACTTCTCGTGCGTGCCGGCTGCCGAACCTGACGCACCTCGTCATCGACGGGGCGTACATGTTTCGCAATGGAATCTTGCTGAAGATGCTGGACATTCGCACTGAGGCCGCCGTGCACTCCAATCCCGCGTACGTTGTCCTAATAAATTGCTGCTCCATTCTGTACCACAGAACGGGTGGCTGTGTTTTGGCATGGCCACTGGGTATAGGACGGCGCGACAACCTACTAGGAAGCCAAAAAGGACGACAAAAAGGACAACTGCGAACAACTTTAACGTCTACGCAACGTCAGTAATCTATACACTCAAGAGGAGAAGGACATACCCGACTCATGCTGGTTAATCGCGACGTCCGGCTCTCGCACATTTCGCGCGCGGCGTCGCAGCAGTCCGGAACAATCATGTCGGAGTCGATAATGAGGATGCTCCCGTCGTACAGGTTCTTCCCGTTGTACGCCCAGCCGCCCTCACCCCCCGTACATCTCCTCGACCGCGAAGTGCATCGACTTGTCCTCGAGGCACTCGCCGGCGCCCTCCGTCACGCCAGCCGCCTCCAGCACCGCGAGGTGCCGCGAGCTTCAGCGATGCGCTGCCCAGCATGGTCAGCACCGTGGACCGAGCACAGGGAAGGACGGCATACCGAGCCCGTACCTCATGTTGCTGGCCTTTTGAGCTTGCCCTTCGCGCACGAACCCGTCCCTGTTGTGCCCCGGGCGCGTCAGCGCAGGAACGAGAAGAGGCAGGGAAAGAGAGGACACATACCAATATTATGATTCGCATAAACTCCTGCCTATCCTCCTTCGAAATGCGCTGCATCTCGTCTTCGCAGATGAAGATCGGTGACGGCCCGTCTTGCGGCATACATTTGCACCGCCTTCTTCACCGACAGTATCAACGGCGTGCTAGACCCAATCCCTCCATCAGCGTGCAGCAGCGCGGATAGAGGAAGGAACAAAACGTACATCGTCTTGCGCAAACTCTTCCTGTACACAGGGCACTGAATCGTAATATGCGGTAGCGCACGACCATGACGGCGGGCTTCGGCGCGGGCTTGGCGGCTAAGTAGAACACCGAGTTCTCGTGGCACTGCGCGACCGGCCCAATGGTCGGCGAGATCTTGCCCGCGAGCTGCGGGCAGAACTACATCCGTGTGTCAGGGCGGGCTTGCTAAAAAGAAAAGAAGGAGGGGCGCGTACAACGGAGATACCGAGGAGGGTAACAACAAGCGCGAAGCGCGTCGCGTCGCTGTCGCGCGCAAACTCCTCGAGGAGGACGCTGACACTCGAGAGGCAGAAATCTGTTAACGGAGTCAGGTTAGCGTCGGCGAGGAAAAACAGAGATGGAAATAAAAATAGCAAAAAAATCCGTTGAACAGCATACAGGGCGAGCCGTACCACCACGGCGCGAGGCATGCACGAGCGAGCGGCGCATGACAGACACAGGAACGAGAAAGGAGGACTGGTCCTCATAAAACCAAGGGAAAGAAAGAACACCTACACATAGTGTGCTCCGCCCCGCACCTCGTGTACAGCGGGCCCAGCAGCACGAGCTTGCGCTCCGTCTTGCCCGCCTCCATGTCTGTATCCGGGCAGCGGGCGCGGGTACTTGTCCAGGGTGTGGCTTCAGACGTCGCGACCAGCCGAGGATCGTCGGCTTCGGAGGTGTTCGCGGTGAAAAATGCATACAAGATAACGAGGAGATGCCAACTTAGGGTTCTAGCAGGACCAATTTCCGGATATAGCGCCCTAGACCCGGCAGAGCGCGGACAAGGAGATTAGTGTGGAGGAGTGGTAATAACTTCGGCTCGATTAACAAGGTATTAGGCATTATCCATGATAATCTATCCTGAAGCCAGTCAATACGCAGGCACCGTGCAAACCGAATTAAGGACATACCGGGGACTCGGGCGCGTTTCACGACCTCGTCATCATGAGGTCCGCCAGCACGTTGCATGCACCCTGCGGCCTGCGCCGTCTGACCCAAGGGCTCCGACCCAGCAGACGGATCACGTATAGTCGGGACGTTGTGAGCTTCATTCCCAGTGCTTGAAGACCAGTCGTCGGCAAGTCGTCGGTGTGAAAAGATTGTTCCAGATGCGGACATGGAGCTCGGACCGAGGCCCGAGAGTACAGACACGTGCCTCGCGTCGCGTCGCGGTCCAGAGCGTTCCACCGTGACTTGGCAATCATGCTCCTCACACATTAACCTCACCTGCACACTCCGTTTCGGACGCTGAAATTCCTAAATATTGTTCCCCGAGTTCCTATTTACATGTACCTCCCTACCTGCAGCACCTCAGCCTGCACCTGCTTAGTATTTTCTACGCCGAAACCGATGTTCTTCGATGAGAACTAACATTACTTTATTCCGAGGCGGAGAAAGAAATGTTCGAGGCGAAGAAACTCCAAATGCCTTCGGGCGACTCGGGCGCTCTCCATTTCGTTTGCCAAAATGATGTCACTTTCCGCGGAGTATAAAGTCTGCGGAACATCTCTGGAACATGCCTGACTCTCTTCTTTCTCGACGCCAAACCCTGCGTTCGCGATCCTCCTCGCGCTTCTCTCCTCGCGCTCTTTCCTTCTCGCACTCTCGCCTCCGCGTTCACCAACGGTCGTCGTCGGTGACGATTGGACGACCCGTCCGACTCTACCGAGCGGTTCTCGGGCTATTCGTTACCAGCAGGGAGAGCGTTGGCGGCGGGGGCGCACATGGCTTGCATCTCTGGGTGATTACCGGGAAACCGTAGTGAGATCCTGGGGTGCCGGTGTGTAACGAGGCGCCTTGAAGTAGGCGATGGAACGGATGGGATCGGCGATCATCTTGGTAACGATCTGCGGGCTAATCTGAGTCTCCGCTTGACACTTGTTCCTCCTCTCCCACCGCCCTCCACAAGGAAGTTGGAACTGCCCGCAAGACGCCCATGACTCCACCCATGCTCACGAAACACCATCCTGAATCCATCCCGAATCCATGGCACGACTTTGGGGCGCCACGGCGGGCCACGGAGACCGGATCCGCTCGCTGTCGCCGCGGCGGCAAGCATCGAGCATCGAACCGTCGCGGACGTCTCTAGAAAATATCAGTAAGCTGCGTGGAGCTTCATAAGAGAGGCTAATAACGTACCTGGTCGTGCGTCCTTCCTCTGTGTGCCACATCGCCGCCGCTGTGCATATCCGTCGTCGCGACTCACGAGATCAGACCCGTTGAAGGAGCAACCAAACACGCTTTGTCGTATCGCACCTCCACGACGCGCGTCTTTGGCAATCCCCCTGCCCCTGTGTTTCGGCGCCGGGCGCTGCTTGAATCATACGCCGGGGGGAAGGAGACCGCGATCTTGGTGTCGGGGACGCGCAGGGGTCGAATGCCGGGGTACGAGGCCCCAAATAATGGTGGTGGTGTTGCTGTGCAGCGGAGGTTTGCTGTCCCAGCGCGCTGCCAGTGTCCCTGAGATCGCCTCAAGCTCTTTACGACGGATGAGTATTCGCTCCTTTGGTGCTTGTGCTCCTCGACCCCTTCCAGTGTCTAGGCGACGTGCTCTGCCCCTAGATGACCTTGTGCCTTACTGCCACCGTGCTCAAAGCTGCGTATGCCCACCACTCCCGCAATCGTCCTCAACGGCGCATGCTTGGCATCCGTCCCGTCTTCGGCAGCGAATCGCCGCGCTAATTCGCACGTCTATCCTGCAACAGCGTTAGCTCGTCCGCGATAGGACAAGGCTGTCATAGGACCAACCTGATAACCATCACACTGATCTACAAGGTTGATCTTCTCTCCTGCATTGGCTCCTTTCCCTTTCATCCCCAGTAACAGCCCGCGGAATCGCGCGCCCTCACTATTCCGCGGCGTAAAGCCCCGCCCACCGTGTGTATCGCCTTCTCCTGGTAGGAGGAGGCGATACACATGACGGTCGGGGTTTGCGGCTGATGGGCGGGGCGCGCGAACACGAACGACGCCTCGTAAGAGACGTACGAGACCCAGCGGACGGCGGATGGGCTGCGATGCCGGAAAGCGTAGCCCACTGCTGGCGCGTATTCGGTGTTGCGGCCGTGTACGCGATATGTCCGAGTAGCGTCGGTGCGACCGATAGACCGGAGGTGATCTTGAGTTACGAAGCGATCTTGAGTAGCGCGAGCGGTACGCTGTTGGGTCGAAGCTGGTCCCAGGGCACGCAGAAAGGTCTAGAAATTGCACGGTTGTGACCTTGATGCGGAGGTGGGTTTCCAGCGTGCAGATCGCTTAATTCTAGCTAGTCGCCTCAAATAAGAATGATTCACCATATGAGCGTTGGAGCTCACCGGTGGATAGGCAGCATTTGACGTAGGCTAGCGCCAAAATCTTCCTAAGCACGACTTGGAGTTTCAGAGATGAGAGTGTTCTTCGAGAAGCTCTGCGAACAAGGCAGCGTTATCGGATATTAATACGGGAATGAGCATGTATATGTTGTTTACCTGTCAGAGTAACTACGGTGGTCGGACGAGCTTCTGGAACGCGCGAGAAGGTAGGCGGCGAGAGCTTGTGCATTCTACGAGTCAACGCAAGACCTAAGTAGAATAAGTTGTGGGATTTGAACATCAGGTCGAATGAAGAGGCTTACCGGCACAAAAGAGGTGTCGAAGAACACCCAGCTGAGCTAGAGTCGCCAACCTACGGACGCGATGCCCGCGGAAGGCATTCGTCGCTCAACTGTTGCTCGTAACTAGATACAGTTCTGGAAAAAATCTCAGCACTCCGGTCTCCACGGAATCAAGAGCGCGAGCGCACCTGCTGGCAGATACCGAAGAACACGGTTGCCCCTGCGCCATACACTACGGGATCGTCGGCTCGGAGAAGAAGCTCGAGATTCGAGATAATTCTTGAGCAGCGCGAAATTGAAGGGGTACTCCGCCGAGGGCCATGATCCCTTGGCGTGCAGAACGGTACGGGTTTGACGCGGGCGAGGTATATATGTGTGGGCTTGGCCTGAGTGCAAAGCAGTATTACCACTGAGCTCCGGTGAGTCGGCGCAAAAATGAAGAAGGCGGCAGCGCACCCTTGAGAAAGAGTATGCAAGAGTATGCATTTGGTCAAGTAAGAGTCCAGTGAACGATCAAGGACGAAAGGATGAGCGCCATTTCCAGTAAGACTTTCAGCGCTAGTGTTACATAGCCTCAATAAAGGGGAGAGGCACCAAGGAACTGAACGCACGGGGAGATCAAGTACATGAACCGCTATTATTTCCAAGTGGGCAGTCTCTTAGCTTGCCTGAGCAATAAATGTAAGACCCTTGGAATACGCATAAAACAACCATATCTTACCGTTTCGCCTTCAATGGCCGGTTGGCGGCGGGAAGTCCAAGCGCGAGGAGAGGTCCAGTCCACGACACATCCAGATTCCAGATCAATTCCAGATTCCAGATTCCATTACACCGGCGAATAGAGCGTGCTCATGTTTGAATGAGATGTTTACACAGTGAGGACGTGAGTGAGGCTCCAGCTGCAGAGGACAGTGGCTGGGAGTGAATCAGTGGGACGTGTTCGTTGGTGTGAAAAAAACCTGTCTCAATCCGGACATCGGAGCTCGGACCCGATGTTCCTGTCGCGTCCAACTCCAACTTCAAGTACCTCAGACTACCTGACGCAGTACTAGTGAGTGTCACCTCACTTTTCGAAATATCTGAATTTTCTCCCTCGAGCCCCTCTACTACATTTACTTCTACCTTTTACTCGCTTATTATTTTCTACCCACCCGAAATCGATGTTCAATGACAATCAACACTTTATTCCGGGCGCGGAAAGACGTTCGACTACAATTGCCTTCGGATACCTCGGGGCGCTCTCTATTTCGTTTGCCAAAATGATGTCACTTTCCTCAGAGTATAAATTCTGTGGAAAATCTCCGGAACATGCCGGCGTCTCTTGTTTCTCGACCTTTGATCTGACGGTGACTTTCTCCTCAACCACCATGTGGGAAGACCTTGTCCTCGCAGACCTAACGACCCTTCAAGAAGAGGCCTCCCGTCTGTCTCAGCAGCTCAACAAACTCAATACGAGCCGCGGAGAGCTCGCACAGCGCATACTCGCGCTCAAGGACACCGTCCGCGATCAGGAGGCAAAAATCAGTGCCCTTAAAGGTATGTATTACATGTCTTTCTTGTACCTCAATTATCTGACAGCGGGCATTCACAGGCGCGTTACAGGCCTTTCGCGTTCTTAGTGCGATGAGCGGCGCCGCTGGCGTGGCCAATGGTATGTCCGATATTCCTTCATATTATGTCTAAACCAATCTTGTCCAGAACCTTCTGCGGTCAACCCCTCCCCAGCTCCTACCGCAACCACCGGTTCGATATTCGCGTTCACATTCTCGCGACGTACTTTTTACAATTACGATTTCAGAGGGTTCAGAGGAAGCAGCAAGGGCCTCACTTGCCTCAATCCACGGTATGATATCATCCTTTGCACGCGTACAGTGTTCTGAGCGCCAACGCAACCAGCAAAACCTCCCATTGGCCATGTCCGTCCCAAGGCTCTCGCCGACAAAGTAACCGTCGCCAAACCAACCTCCGGCAAGCGCAAGTGCGCGCCCGCTGAGGACGAAAATAAGACGCGCCCGCCCACTTCGGACGCGCCGAAGCGTGGGTCATACTTTCCGCCACAAGGACCATGAGTTCACAGCGCCGAACAGGGAAAATAACGCGGGCTCACGATCGCGACCGCCACCTCCACGGCGCCCTCGCTTCCTGTTCAGGGCTATTGTCTCACCATGGTATCATTTATTTACTTCCCGCCCGTACTAGTGAGATCTACTTCGAATTCTCGCGCGAAAGCTGGCCGCAAATGATGCAAGTAATTCGTCAATCTCGCACGCTAGTTTATTTGGATATCCTGTGTATAAGGGAACTGGTCATTTCTCGACATTTATTTTCATTGTGAGACCAAGTGGGTATTCGGGCCGGACGCGAGACCACTATTGATGCCTTGAATTAAATGCTATTCGTCTATCAAGATTTCTGGGAGATTGAATATAATTGGTGACTGTATTTGAAGCGCGGACTGCAGTCCCTCCAGCTGAGGTGAATTTTATAACCGTTGCGGCCAGGACAAGCACACCTACTGTGCCGTTTTATGTCCGACACTATCCCAGAACCTGACGGAAGTAAATAAGGAGAAAATCAATCAGCGCGGGCGAAAACACACCTGCAGCGCTCCAGAAGCGCGTTGAAGTCATAACAGGCTTCACGACGGGCACCCCGGCCGTCTCATTGAAGAGCATCTCTGTATGCCCAAGATCCCACTCTCCCAACGCGGTGTGATGGTTGCTGGGTTGATCTTCATGTTGGGGTCCTGGGAGATCGCAAAACGACGTGAAAGTTTGTGTGAACGCGTTGATAAAGTCGCGGTTTTGGTAGGACGGCGTGGCGAGCGAGGGCCAGTAATATGGCAGATCATCTGCATGCAATGCCGGCTGAATCGCAAACTCCGCCTACATTTGGTGGTTGAGAATTCATTACAATAACACCGTGAGCCTTGAAGTGAATTCACACCTTGAACGCGGCGCCGGTGAACGCACGGAGAAGAAGGTAAGTCGGGCAAATGAATATCGCTGAAGAATTACGGGCGTCAGCTCGGAAGTGATAGAAAATTAAGGGGAACAAACATTCGCCCTGAATTGCATTTTCTTGGAACAGTTCTGTACCCAAGCTCGCGTATATGGATCCCACCTCGGAGGCGTGCACGGCGCCAAACCCGGGGAACAGGTCTAGCGCATACTGGGTCGCGTGGCCGTGGCTTCCGTACTTTGATTGACAAAGTAGGTTCCTTCAAATCTGTTGGTCATCGAGAGAAGGGCCTCCTGGAATCTCGAGCCGGTTAGCAAGAATCGGTTCGGTTTAAATGACTGACCCCGTTGACCTTCCCTTGCAGGAGAGATAACGTTGCCCGCTGTCTGATGAAGCTGCCGTCCACCACGGGAAGAAACAGAAATGTGCCCCAGAACCCTCCTTTGCTAATTTTTTGTTGGCTGCTTGCAAAGTGTTAGCATCTGTCGCCCGCAAACAGACCATCGAATCCGTGGCAGTTGTGCAGCTGACCGGTATTAATTATAACGAATGCAGTTTAATCGAACCACCTACCTTGTTTGAGCGACAACTTCTCTGAATAAAAGCTGTGCATGGTTTAAATAAGGCCAATACCTGAACTAAATGACATACTTCGGGGATTCGGTGGTTATATTCATACTGGGAAGGAAGGAATATGGAGCTGGTCATAGCGCCTCTGAAGAAGCTGTGGCTCGGTCTTGCCGTCGTTCGCCACGACATGTTGAAGCACAGAGCCTGCGCCTATATTCCGACTGATGAGATCGGTTTCTCAATGCTCAGGTTGAAAATACAACACACCTGCAGATTCGCCCCAGATGGTGACCTTGGACGGATCACCTCCAAATTTTGCTATCTGAACGACACTGTAAATTGCGGGGATGAAAGGAAAGTTATGCATATGAAGGCATACATGCTTATTAACCCATCGCAAGGCGAAATCCTGGTCGACTGACGAGCCAGATCAGCAAAGTGGTGGAACAGCAGCATAAAATCTTCCTACGCAATCCGGCGTTCAATGCTCCTTTGTTTTTAACCTCGGCTCCAGAGAGGAAGCCTAATATACGTTCAGAGGTGCTCTTGAGTCGCAAGTTTGTTTACCGAAGACGCCCAGACGGTATTGGATGATAACCACGACAAGCCCTCTGTTGCTTTGCTTGATGATATCTTCTCCATTGTACGCCACTGGCTTTGCCCGCGACGTATCTATGGAAAGACCGGTTCAACGGTTAGAAAAATATAGCCAGCAGAATTCGCACCCTCCGCCATGAATATAGACAAGCACCGGAAGGTTGCCAACCGTGGTTCCTGGGGCGTCGCCCCGAGGAGTAAACACTGCTCGCATATAACGTTCTAAATCATTTCACATTGCGAGCAACACGAACTTGAGGAACAAACAGTCTTCACTCGAAGCGACGGCCGCGCGCGTTTTCGAGCGGGATTCGTCGGGGACGTTCCCCACCACGCTTGGAAACATTGCTTGGGCTGGGTCGTCGCCTGCTGCACACCGGGTACATTGGCCGGAGGCTGCGGGGCGCAGAAACGCAAGTCGCCTGCCAGACATTATTAGGTTACAAGCACGAGCGGCCGATCCAAGTGCGGACCTAATGGTGCTGCCGCATATTGAATTCCCAGGAAATGGGATATATTGCCGCAGAGACTGTACCCTGATACTGTGCGTAGCCCAGATCCACGACAGGGCCCAGGTGTGCCTCGGGGAACGATTATGGCTGTTGCCGCCAAAATCAAGTGGATCAGTTGGTGTCGCAGGAACATTGCAAAAATTACAGGATGTAGCTAGATGCATGTGGCTTTTGTAGGTCCCCTTTATCAGTGCCCGCGAACTGAAGTCTTCTCTGACACTTTACGGCCACCCTATTCTTTGGTATCACGTCCATTCAAAGTATAGAGTACATCGCCAAGTAATAGAATCGGTGGTGGCAAGCATGAGTCTTTACTCGGTTGAGGTTTCTGATACACAGTGAAGGAACAAAACAGAGGATTTCCGAGCTCTATGCAGGAGGAGTCGTAGAATGCTTTTAGAATGGAAGATCTGAAAGCTCCAGTGTTCCGGGTATTCGAGTAATTGCTGTAAATCTTCTTTACATAGCTAGAATATCGGGACAGACATGCACGCGATTCGGAGTGTCCCGCGGTACCAGCTCGGAAAGCCCGGGAAATCGAAGCTGCGGGGATCGCACGATATGGCCACGCTGGAATCGTACGAGGCCGCTGAGCAACTTATACAGTTTCACTCCTTCAAAATGACCTCGATGCGTCGCTAAGCTCCTGCGCAAAGGTGCGGCCCGGCTTCCGATTGCTGTCTCCTTTAATGTCATCTACAATCTGGTGCAAAGGAAACAACCATCAGTAAAAATGAATCGGGCGGACGATATCCTAATGCAAAATCCTAGTTGACTGAGCACATCAGCATATGTGATAGGCCACACAAAATTGTTCGTACGAAAAGCGGCGTTCAACGCTTCATTCTTTCTAATACAGTCTCTGCTCCGGGGAAAAATCCACCGGTCAAGAGGTGGTTTCTACAGTCTTCATACTTCTCAGTAAGCAGAAGGAGAAAGAGCAAGAGTGTGAGGCCCGAACTGGTGTCGAAAGTCTCGGCGACAGCCATGGATCTGCATTTTCGCGAACATGCGGTAAATGCGCCAGTGGAATGCGCCCGTGGAATGCGACGGTGCTTCCGGGTGTGCAGCGTGGGTGAAAGGATCTTCCTCGAATTATACCGTTTTTGTCCCTGGCCGTCCTCCAGTGGCTACCCAGTGATCCGTACACTCCAGTCCTTCGAGGCAAGCAATCCATTTTGATCTTCGACGTCTCAGTCATTCAATGTGACCCAGTTCTGGCGCGGGGTTCTACATTCCAGGGATGAAGTGGGCCAGGTTTTCATTTCTCCGTCTCAGTACCACGTTCTTTGACTCCAGCAAGGAAATGCCCGTCTCGAAAGCGTTGCACTGCACACCCCTAACTTCCAAGAAGAGTCTATAGGTCTTCTCGACTGATCGGAGGCTCAGTATTCGTTGTACATAGCGTAATCATTCTCTTGTATTGGCTTTGCTTTTATAGATTATGCAGCGAGTGCCCAGTCACTGTCGGAAGAATCCGGGAGAGAGATGGAATCGGATCAGACTCTGTGTTGATCAGATCTCTGCAATTTATTTCTCGCGACTCAGCGCTCAGCGCTCAGCCCTGGGGCCTGAGCCTGAGGCCTCAAAGTCAAAGCACGCCCTCGGCCCAGCGCCCCGGAATCTGCGCATCTGTACTCGGTACACGTCTACTGATTTCGGCTCTGCGTTGCTTTGACATAAATCTGCGATAGCCTGCGCGCTGTACAATACACCACCGGCCCCAGAATCCAGATGGCTTGAAGTTTGAACGTCCAGGATGTCCAGACCACGAAGCTCACGGAGCAGCCTCCGCGGATACGCGAACACTAATACGACGCCGCCGCCGCCGCGTACGGCGAGCCAGCCCTGTCGGACTCCTCGTCGGACCCGCAGATCGCGCGCGCCCTGGCCGAGTCCAAGGCCCAGCCAGTGTCGCGCGCCTACGCGTACGCGTCCTCGGTTCACTCGTACGCATCCCCGTCCTCGCCCGCCTCGACGCTCCTCGGCTCGGGCTCCCACGCTGCCACCCGCCGATGTGGAGCCGTCCCCGCGTGTGCGCTTCATCGAGCCCGTTGCGGACGCATCACCCCGGGATGGGATACAGACGTCGAATCTTCCGCGGATGTGGATGTGGAGGAGCGTGAGCCCGAGGAGGACTCGCTGCTGTTGTCTGTGGGCAGGAGGAGGAATGTAGACCGTCGCCTGCGAGCCCGAGCCTCGCGCCCGAGTCGGAGGAGGAGGAGGCTGAAGCGCTGCTCGAGAACGCGCCGCATGTCCTCACCGAGGAGGCGGTGTCCGCGCCCGTGCCTGTCGAGTCCGATGTGCCGCTGGCACCCAGCGAGCAAGCGGCTTCGCCGGTGACCGTGCAGCGTGGGGAGCGCCGCGTCGCTCTCACCCGAGGCTCCCACGCCGGCAGCTCTTGTGCGCGAACCATCCCCCGCCCCCGCCGTCGTCCCTGCACCTCCTCCGGTCTTTAAGGTTTCGTTCAAGGAGTGACAGGCGCGGAGGAAGCTGGAGCGAGCGAAAGAGGTGAAGGTTACGCAGGAGCGCGAGAAGGAGAGGCAGCGGGAGCTGGAGCGCGAGCGGGAGCGCGGCGGGAGCGCGAACTGAAGCAGGAGAGTTAGCATGAGAAGGATGCGGCAGGGCGAGGACAAGGAGAACGAGGTCGTCCCCGCGAAGGCTGAGGACGGCCTCACTCGCATCCTCGACGGTATCCGCCGCTCTGCCGTCAGCGACAAGCCACCGGTGGCGGAGCTGCCAGTACCTCGGGACGTCGAGATGGCCGACGCGGTGCCGTTGGCGGTCGCGCCTGCGGTGGCCCGATTGTGACGCTATATGAGCTCCAGCCGAACGCGAAGGTGTTCCCGCTCAGCATGACCGCCTTCGTCGCGACCGGGAACGAGCATATCTCGCCGCTCGCGGTGTCTAGCGTCGCGGAGTCTCGCACGCCCTCGCTGAGGCTGGCGAATGGAATCAAGCGCGAGGCGTCGCCTCTGACCGTCAACGATATGACTTCCCCGGCCGTACTTGCACCTAAATCGTCGCCTTCTGACGTCCCCGCTCCACCGTCGCTGCCACGACCCACCCTTCATTCGCCACCGCAATCCGTGCTTCATTCACCAAAGGCCCAGCGCGCGGGGGTGCACCGCGTTTCCAAATGCATGGGCCCGCAGATGATACCCGCGAGTGTGTCGGAGCCGCAGCAGCGCTCCAATAGGCGGGGAGGTCCGTGGAAGAAATACCGCCCACGCGGATAATCCCTTGTGCTGTGCTTGTCCTGTCTTCTCTATTTTTGGGGGGGTTTTTTGTTGATTTTCTTTTCCTCATCGCTTTGCCATCTCTGATATATAACTTATACTTCCCTATCTCTTCCTCTTTCTCTGTCTCGCTCGAACAAACTTGTTGTGCTGTTATAAGGGTGTTTCATAATTAGATTTTGGGGCCCAACTCGTGCCTCAACTCGCGTCCCAACTTGAGCCAAGTTGAGGCACAAGTTGGGGCACAAAATCGGAGTTGGATGTCAAGTCGTGCATAGGACCACGACTCGACATCCAACTTGTGCCCCAACTTGATGTCCCAACTTCGGCTAATTCGGGTTCCTGGGCCAGAAATTGCATCTTTCGTGATAGGCGAAGCGCTCAACTTTGCCCCAATTTCCGAGTTGAGGCAGAGTCATTGCCTCAGGTGTTTCACAAACAAGGCCTCAACTTGTGCCTCAACTTGGCTCAAGTTGAGGCCAAGTTGGGGTCAGAGTTGGGGTACAAGTTGGACCCAAAATTCCAATTATGAAACACCCTATTGGTGGTCCCCAGGAGTATCATGTCAAGGTGCGCCTTTATTCTGATGCGTAGCAACTCGTTAAATGGTACAACTACATACTAGTGGGAAAACTTCGACGATGAAGAGTTGAGCCACTCCTCGCATAGCGCAGGCATCGCGTACTAAACTTCCGCTCAGCTGGGTGTCCATCTCGTATTTCTTCGAGTCGGGAACACTTCTGGAGGTCAACGCGTTCTGGACGCGTGCAGGGCTGGCCAATTGGCGAAGCGCTGAGACACTGACAATCGGACAAGAGGCGCGACCGCAGACATGTATGTCACATTTACTCGTGTACCATCTCCAATTGATTCACCTCCTTTGCAGCACACACGCCCTCTCGTGGCGCGACGACCTCCCAGACGCCGCCCGCTCCCCCTAGAGCTCAAGACTCTCATTGCGGAGCAGGCGCCTCGTGCGACTCTTGTGAACTTTTGCGCCACCTCACGCGAGGAATATTTGTATATGATGCCCATACTCTACAGGAGCATCGTCCAGGACGTGTGCACTGTAGGGACGGACCTCCGATGTCTCGCATTCCTATTATTCACTCTGGGCTCTACAAGGTGCCACCACAATCTCGGCCCGCACCCGGCCACTTTGGTTCGGGAGCTGCGCCTACGGTGTTCCATTAAAACACCGAGTGGGCTCGAAGGGCGCTGCAAACAGCTCTGCGCTGCACAGCGAAGTATGCCCCGGACGGCAAGTCCCAATTGCGGACGTTCCACTGGGACGCAGATGAGATCGCCATTTCCCCCTTGCTCAGTGAGCGGCCGGCATTCGAAAACCTGGCCGAGTTGTCGGTCGTTCGGTCGTGCTCGAATATATCGGAAGTTTGAAGTAAGGCCAGATAAGGCCTTGAGATGTGTTATTAACTCGCCTCTTGGGTCTAGTTTCTCCAGATTCCGGGGCTCAAGTCTCTCGCATACAAGGAGCGGACTCTGTTTAGCGGCGGTATGTCGCTCGTGTGGTATCCTGAGCTTGAATCTGACGTGTTTCTTGCAGAGGAACGGACGACGATGGGCCGGTTTTTCAGATCCTTAGAGCTTCTCCCGACCATATCCCCAGGACTCACCGTCCTCAAGGTGGATATAATGTGGGAGGGCACTGACGTCCCTTATTGGAAGAGGCAGTTAACTCCCTCCGGCTACCGTGCCTTGAAGTCGCAAGCATCGAGGTCTTCTTATGGGACGACAGCCCGGGCCCTGATTTCAACCCGTTCCTCGAGGCACACCCCACCCTCTATGAGTGTCGGTTGTTTTGGGCAGTCCATCCTTGTGCGACGATGCTTTGCCCCTCCTCCGAACATTCGCCGGGCGTGCCGACGATTTTCTCAAGGTTTGCAATGGTGCGCGGCCCATTCGAGACCTCGCCGTGACCCTTTTCCTTCGGGACTACAACAAAAGACGCGCCTCCGAGCGCGGGCGCGCCGTTGTTGCGGCACTCACCAAGACACCCAACCTGCGTCGCTTAGCCATTGTCAATGGGTATCACGCCGTGTACGATGCTTGTCGGAAGGCACAGCAACGGAATCTACATGCATGGCGTGGATCCAGCACAATTTGCGCCATTGGGCAAGCGTGTTCGGGGATCACGCACCTAGAACTTCACCTGAAATCCGCGGTTAGTTGTTCAGCGTTAATTCTACACTACAAAATTGGTATTCAATTTCACAAAATTCCTAGAAAAAGGCAGACGTGAAGGCACTCGCCAACCTTCATGAAGTACGATGGATCCGTGCCCACTTCTGGATAACCGTTCCCAACGGAGGAGGGCCAGCCGCCAATATGTACGACGAGGACTTCCTTGACACTAACGACAACGAGGATGGAAGCGAGGACGAAAACGATCATGGAAGTGACCCTTCCTCGTTCTACGACAATGCTTGCGACCAAGCAAGACTTTTACTTCGAGTCTTCCGAAATCACATTGACGTCCATCTTCTCCCGATGGCGCCAAAACTGCTCGAGGTTGAAATCGAAGTCGTCGTGGCCAGAGAGCAGGATCCCGATTCAGAGCACTTTGACGAGAGACAAATAGACTTGTGTGAGACTTTTCATTCCGTATAGTGCACAGGGAAGGGAAGCGTCTGGCAGTGCGAACATAGTTTCCCTTCACAATTGAATCTCACTTTGAATAATGTTGTGCAAGCTGAAATTGGTTATCGACGCTGACTGATATCCTTTGGAATGCTTCTTTGCATCCGAGTTGAACGAACCGAAGTCGTTCATTGGAACATGTAACCTGATTCGGTAAAGTATTTCAGACGCGCCTTCTCATATCTGCCGGCTTGGTGTACGGAATTCGAACCATGTTGAGCCAATAACTCCAATAACTCCCACATTGTCT
>JARKIE010000895.1:0-20915 GCA_029378255.1 Mycena rosella
TGAGGACAAACAGACCTGTTCATGTTTTTGGAATGCATGCTGCTCATCTACATGGTTCAAAAAATGATATTCCTGGGTTCGCTGATGTGAACTACTCACGAAGGATTCTCTGTCAGAACTCTGTCCATCTGAGTGAAATCAACTCCAAGACTTTCTGGTGTTTTCATCTGCATATTTCTGCATATTGTCACCTTCTGCAGAATACCAGTTCCGTCAATCTGCAAAAGTTACAATGTTCAAAAATTGAGATTCTAATATTCACAATCAATCACCTTGAAACCTCAAATGCTTGCTTGAGTCCTAGATCACAGGCTTTGATAATGTCTTCATTTCCCCTTGACGAAAAAATTGCTTAATCCTGCTTTCTTCTTGCTGTGCTTCAAATAAGGTGGGATCTTTGCAAAGTCCTGTACAAGTGTCAGAAGGACCAACAGTGGACTGGGATATGAAGGAACTTTCTCAGTGAATTGCGCCAAATATTGGATGCGTCCGGAGATAATTCAGCCCCGTATCAGAGTTACGTATAGATGGATTATGGCATAGAGCAGAGTGTGTATCTTCTCCAGCATTTGGGTACATGCATCCTTGTTCTTCTTGATGGTCTATCAGCCATGACGACTACGTCAGGTCAATATAGAGAGATTCCTTCAAAATCTACCTGAGCAGTGGTCAAAAGTGACTGTATTGTGTTGGATATGGGTTCCGAGAAGGGTGTCTTGAGACCTTTCGAAAGTGCTTCCATGGTGGGAAGCGCAGTGTTCAAGCATGTGATCACATGGTCGAATCGAATTTGCGTGGAAGTGGGCTGGGGAGGCATTGTTTCAGTGACATAGGTTGGCGGGCCCCTCCTTTTAGCAGAGTGCCATGGGATGTTCGTTACTCATTGGCTGCCAATTTTATCTTATCTCACCAACCGGGTGAAATGAAAATCAGGATTGAGTACATTAAATTAGGATCTCCGAGTGCAACTGGGGCTGTTGGAGCACAGCCCCCGGTCCACAGCAACAGGGCCCCACCACAATGATATGTGTTGGGAGGGGGTGTGGAGGGTGTAGCCTTGCAGAGCCTATAGGCTGTTCTTCTTCCGGGGTACATACACATTGCATAACTGGAATCTATATCAATGTCCCAACTCTCCGGTCGGCTGACCAATACACCGCCCTTCGGTGGAAGTATCTGACCGCGGTGGACATAGTGGAATTGACTGGTTTAGGGCCGGCCGGAAATGTATCCAAGTTTGGGTCGCTACGTACCATGTAAGCGGAAATAGCGCCGATAGCTGCCATTGCTTGGGTGTAGCACTTTACACCAGTACATAGCTCATAGCTGCTAGGTTGATCACTTTAAAGTGCCCCGCAGGAACCGTGATGCACACGTGAACTGAACCTATTTATTGCCTCATGCAGATACTCATATCATTACTTGGGGTGATGGCCGTGGCACGGCCCGGCAAACTCGTACTTATGTTTTTCTTTCCATCTTTGAATCTGAGTGTCACCCAATATTATTTCTTTCAAAGATCCAATAGTATACCCCCACTGATTTAAGCACACATCCTTACCCAATTCAAAGTCAGCGGGGAGGATTGCTAAAAGAGCTGTGCGCACGTCAGCCACATGCCGAGTTGATCCGCAAGCGGCTTCTGTGCCATTCCGAGTTTCCGCCTCAACGTGGCATCCCAATAGGGCAATTTTGATCGCGGCAAGAAGACGGCCATCGACCCCTGATCAAGGTTTGCTTGCAAGTACACCACCGTTTGTGAAAGATGTCCTCAGAATGTGGGACATCATACAATATTGTGGAGTCAATCCCAGGAGGGTTTTCTAAGAACACTGTTTGTGGGATGTTGCTGAGGACATTCTTTCAACATTCCTTGAGATATATGGGCTCGAAATATCCCTTAGATGTGCTCATGATCTGTAGTCAATGTTTCCCCGATGTTTTTAGGACATTTCAACCACACATCTGAGAAACAAAGATCTCAAATGGGGGTGTAACAGAGCAGTGCAACGAGTAGTGAGACCTAATGAACATTTAGTGTACTGGTTTTGCGCGCATTTTGGTAATTCCTGCTTTGAATGAGGAAGCGAGTTGGAACCGGGCTGTATGCCTATTTTTGTCGGTCCTGGAGTCTCTTGGCCCCACCTGCTCAGTGCTCCCACGAAACACAGGAAGTGCCAACAAATCTTTCAAATTGTACGGGAGTTCCGTGTTGACAATGGAATCAAAATTGCAACAAAGAAGCTTCGTGGTAGTATCACCTGAATACAAGTATATAAATCCTGGAGTTTTGACTACGTTGGAAGCAGATGAATGTGCACGAGGATTCAGCAGGTGTTGGGATAAAGACCGCAGAACGAGAGTTGGAAACCAAGGGATGTGATAGCCACGACCGTGACAGCCAGGGATAAGCAAAGGCAAGGACTGAGGGATAAGCCTTTCACGAAGAGTATGGATCATCCTAAAGTACGCCAGCGCATCAAAAAATGCACGGTCATCTTGTTTCTTTTGCTCGTCAATCCTGTTCAACGCTCTGCGGGTCCCCTTTGCAAACCCTTGGAATTTCCTGCCGGATCTCTTGTCATTGGGTTCTACTGTGTCTATTTCTGTGAGTTGATTTGCACTTCCCAGAGCCAGGCCTTGATTCTTTCCCGTCTGAAGCCCGAAACCATTCGGACTTTGATGATGCTCAAACACCACCTTGCTCGAGGATGCTCTCAAATCCATGCAACAAGCTTAGACGCGTTCCGATTTTCCGTATACGGTCGTAATGACCGTAAGTTACCGTATATTACCCGTACTGTACCGTAGCAGGGTCCGAAGTCAGCTTTACGGGTACGGTTACGGCCGGTTTGGGACCGTAAGCCACCGTAAATATACGGTCGTAACCGTATACGTTACGGTTGGGATCCCTAAATGGAAGTCGAGGGGCTGATCGGACAGATCAATGTCACGCTCAGGGCGGGGTCACGCGTTACACTCTTGGTCTTGCGTGCCCTTGATTCTTCTCCTGGTGCATCTACCTGCCGACCGCCTAGGAAGCAACTCTGTACTCCCTGGCCCAACTCATGCTCCCCAAACGGCGAATCTCGTCGTCAAATTCACTCCCATTGGGATCTCACTTCCGTTTCAGCACTTGTCCAAGTCTCTGAGCATCCACTATGTCTCGGATGCTGCACTTTCCCTCGTCACTGCGAAACACCGGAGTCGGCGGCTCGAACAGCGGCGTCCTGTGGCGGAGCAACAGCCTGAATGCGATGCAGCAAAAGCACCAAATGATCGAGATCTTCCTCACGATTGAGCAGGAGCTCCCACGGCCAGGAGGAGGACCTCCGCTCTACGCTCAACATGGCAACCGCATGACCGACCTCGTAAGCGTCCTTCTAAGAGATTTAGTACGTATGAGCGCTGATTATGATGTGCGATGCAGTCGGTGTTCCTGAGCCAGGCGTACAAGAGCCAGGCGGAGCTCGAGCTGCAGATTGGTGCCGCAAAGTGGAATCTGCAGCTTATTATCATGAACGAAGAGATGCTCGAGGAGGCGCTCAAGGCAGGAAGCAGGCGTATGTTGGGTGGTGCCGCGCGAGCGGCACAGGGTCCTCACGCGGGGACTAGCGGGCCCACAACCTCATCCCTGACTCGGCGTCATCTTCGTCCGTATTCTCACTCGTCCTTCGCATCTTTCTCCCGGACCTGTATCCGCATTTCCGTTCTCATCATACTTGTATACCTTACGAGCCTCGCCGCACGCCCACGCCCCTGCCCTCGCGCTCTCCGTAGCCGCACACACTGAACTGCGTCCGCAAATCTGCCGCCCGTTTCGCGTGATCACAGGTGCATGGCTGCTCTTCGGATCTTTACGCGTACTAATCAGTTCCCACAGCCGTCTGCGCTCCAGGTGCAGCTTGACTCATGCTCGGAGGAGAGCAGTCCCGTCGACTCCCGCGAGTCCGCGCTCCCACCCGCACCCACGCTGCATGCGCGGCTGCGCTCGCATTCATGAAGCAACACAGGCACGTTCCCTTCTCCTTTTCCTCCACACTTCTGACTTACGACTCGGCACGGCGTGCACATGTACACCCACCCGCGCCGCACAACGCACGCCGCATGCGCAGGGACGTTTGCGAATTCGCGGAGAGTCGTGCGCACGCGGCTCGCGGCCTGTGGGCAACCGTGTCGTGCTCGCGTCTCGGTGCTGCACGGCTGGTGAAGACGCCGAGCCCTAGTCTCCGTGTCAGTCCGCGGCACTCGTCTCGATCAAGCGCTGCGCCTGTCACTGCGTTTGTGGGGATGGCGCTCAGTATGTACTTACCTACAATACAGAATACATCCGGTTGCCGCGCCGCCGAGTGCCCCGAGTCCGAGTCCGAAGCGGCACCCACGCAGGCGTCCTGCGATCGGCATCTACAATGCTAAGGCTCACTCTCAGACTTGCACCCAATTTAAAATGAGCGTACCTTTGACTCGTTCGAGCCATTGAAACTAATAGAGGACGGTGCTATGCGAGATCCTATGCCAGTAGACGCCAGAGGGGAGAGCGGCAACTAAATGAAGTGCAATGCAATGAACTGGGCGGAGGCTTACCGTCAAGTCCGAGTGATCTCGACTAACCTTCAACTGAGGATCGAAACCTCTTTTGATTGGAATACATTCGTTGGTTTACACGGATCATGGTTCCGAATTAAATTAGATCAGGAACATAACCGTTCAATGGATTGCCGTGCCGGTTAGGGAGCATCCAAAGACGGTCGAGGCGAGGATCGTAACATAGGGTAGGTGCATATAACGGAAGATCCTCCCGGCTTACCTACATCTCATATCTCCGATGACGGTTCGGTCGTTCCCTGCCATGTCCATTGAGATGATTCGGAGCCACAATCTGATAACTTCACATGCTGTGAGGTTTAACGAAGAGTTACTCACAGTTGCGCAGACAGTGCCGATCAAGAAGGGATGCCTGTTCATCACGGACTACCCAGATGCGGTCCTTGTTGCCATTGCTATTCCTCACGAAACTCCGGCCGAAATTGGATACATGTTGTATGGCGGACGAGATGCGGAATATTGCACGATGACCCTATCGTTCCAAGGCATTGGGTCTGAATATAACATGAAGGTGTTTTAGATTCTTGAACACAATTCAGCTGTGCATCCCATTAATTTATGTCTCCCCCCTACCCTCCAACATACCCTACAACCCTGGACTGGTAACCTATTGGTTCTCAAAACGGACAAAACTGGGAAGTTCGTTGATTGTGATTTGGCCGATGAAGTTTGTGCCTGGGATATTGCTAGGTCGTGAGTTGTCTAAAGATTGGAATATTAACAGACTTACGTACCATACAACTCTGTGATCACTGTCAATTGGATACACATACTTGCCGTAACCACAATCCAGCGAACACCCAGTGATCAGTGAGTCTACTTGTTTGAGGGTGCTCATGATAAAATATTGATTTCAAATGGAGTGACATAGAGAGACCTTGAAAAAAAATAACATTGTTTTGTAGCAAGGACGAGTATATATAATGCAACTGACCTAAAGAATTGCAGAGTATTAGGTGCGGACATATGATATGCCAGGGAAAAGCTCCAAATGTTGCAATGTGGCGTGGAAGTGAGAGTTACAGAAGGAACAGTGTGGGCAAGGACGAGCGCATATAAACGAGATATTTCAGGTTTCTTCTTCCGAGAGTGTGCGCTAAAGAAGACGCGCGCAGAAACGGCAGAAAAGTAAATTGCCTAAGGAGCGGATCGAACACACGCCGCTAGAGGCGAAGATTACACTATCAAAACACAGCCACTATTAAGCCACACTGTTTGAAGGGAATTTAGGGCACAGCCACTAATGGGGATTCAACACTGCCACTAATAGTATTAGCACAGCCGCTAAATCCGTTACACGAATAGATCTGGGACACTTTTCGACTAGGTCTCCAAAAGCTCATGTCGATTGATTATAAACGATTACATAAGTACTCGTAAAGTACCATGCTGCTTGAGGGGAATGGCTGAAAAAATCAACTGTACAAGGGCTGAACATCTCACGGTAGGTGACTTTTCTTACTCGCACCGATAACCTGACTGTTATATGCCAAGGGTCCCTCAGCACCATGAATTTAAAACTGATGTAGTATATACATATTTCAGAGCTGCAGCCCTTTGAGGCCACAGGGCACAATTTTTCATTCCGGTTGACATGTGGTTCATTTTTTGCGGAGATGTTGGTGCCTGGAACAGGTTCCCAAATACACAACATACCAGATTGGAATTGTTGGCTATGTGTGAGCTGTAGAGACCTGCCGGAATTGGAGCTTGCCCAGGGTAAAGAAAGGAATCTGACCGTCAATTTTAAAGGCCCTCCACTCCTTGCCGACCGCAGCATTAATATTGCGATGGATGATGTGGCCACTGGTCAGTGAATTTACATAGGATGTGAAATCAAGTGATGAGTTGAACAAAGGCTCACCGCTTCTCACGAAGGACAGGCTGGGGCACCAATCATGAAGTGGGGGGTTGCCGGGTTAGATCTGATCACCAGAGTGTCAAGTATTCAAAGACCTGCCGCTCCTCGCTGACCTACGGTTCCTGATCGCGGCAAACGGGAGGGAGCTGCAAAAGGACCAAGGGAAATGAAGAGTTGATCAGCAAATTTGAAGGCACACCGCTCCTCGCTGACCTACATTTGCTCCTTATGGCAGACATGTCACAGGAGGGGAATGAAAAGTGCCGGGAGAACTAAATGGGTTCAACGAAGCGTGGTGAATAACATACACTTATAGGACCATACAATTACGCTTGAGGTAGAAGTTGAGCCTGCAGATAAATTTCACCCTCAAATCCAACACTCACACATCTTCTGCACTCTCTCAAGCCTACAAATTCGCAAGCACACAACCAACTTCAGGCAGTCTCTCTCACATAGCAGTAGACCCTAAGGTGGTGCCCCACACCCTCTCACACTCTGTCAACATGTATCTCTCGGAAAACTGCAAGCAGCTTGATACACAACTTTTAGAGGTCTCTGAAATGTATCTGCAGGCTCAACATCTACCTGAAGAAAAGAAGAGCATGGGCTGAGAAAGAAACACACTATTTTATAATGGAAAGCACAAGTGCAAAGAGAGAGAGTATCCATAGAGGAAGAGAAAAGAACAAAGAAAAATAAAATGCCGATTGAGAGGCTCGAACCCATCCTACAAGAAGACGTCAGATTATGCAATCAGAACACAGCCACTAAAAGCTCACAGATTATGAAGTCGATTTGAAGGACAGCCACTAAAAGTGTTTCAACACAGCCACTAAGATTAATAGCACAGCCCCTAAAAATATTACACGCTTAAATTCGTGACCAAAATGTCGCGAGACTTTGAAAACCTCATTTCGATTGATTAAAAAAATGATTACATAAGTACTCGTAATAAGCCAAATGTATCCAAATTTGAGTCGCCACGTCACGTGAATTACCATATCAGCGCTGATAGCTGCCTATACTTAAGATTACAGAGTCGCGGCGACTGGGAAAGGGGCCAAGTGGCGTTCTGAGCGCGTCTCCGAATAATATGTGGGACCTGGTTCAGCGGCAGGTGCCCGTTTGAACATTTCGTGCTTTAGGATCCTGGAGAAATTGCGGTTCTCGGTTTTCGGTCAATGAGCGCGCGGTGTCGAGGGGGTGACCCAGTCCCCCGCGACGTCAAGATCCTGAATCGACGGCGAGCTGAGCAGGGCCTTGGTGCACGGTCACCGGTGATTAAATTAAGTCCAGTTGCGGTTGAAATTTGTACGCGGCGGCGATTCGGGACAACATGTGTTGCAACTGCGAGCGAACTGCCGATTCAGTTGCAGTGCCCAGAATTGTGAAGGAGTTGAAGCGCAGAAATTATGGAATGACCAAACTAGAGCAGGACTTTGATTGGAACGACTTGAACCACTCGGGCTTCTGTTCGAGCTCGGGGGGATTAGATCCTTGCGAAGGATATGACATCAGACAATAGACAGCGCTGCATAAGACCGCGAGAGAAGCGCCTCCCCGGGGTGCTAAAATCCAACGGCTTAATCAAGGATCCAGAGAATGTAAACTCTGGGGACAAAATGGTTGGAAGCAGGTACGGGACCGGAGCTGTACCTTGCAATTGATTCGAGCAAGGACTTCAGACAAGGAAAATACACAGGGTCGCATGGGCATGCTTCAAAGAAAATTAATCTGATAAACTATACTGCGTTGATTCGTGGTTCGGGATCGGTAGGGTGTTGGAGGATTGTGCAGGTCCAAATTTGGCGATTCCACCGGAAGTCAAGTCAAGCCAGTGGGTGGTCAATCCCGGACACAGGAGTGCGAAAGGAGGATCCAGGGAGTAAGCGGGATGTCCAGGACGCTGCTGAGAACGTAGAGAATGACGAGGACCTAAGGCCGGTTGAGGATCTGAAGAGCTCAATATGAGAGATAAGATTCATTCGGATGCCACGCAACCAATCGTGCCGTCCCGGCATGAATTAGCCATTTCAACGCTGCGAGGGAGAGCCTCTGGCCTCGTGCCGACGCTGACTGAATGAACGCCAGGGTCAAGATCGAACCAGAGTCCGTGATCCAGCTTGGGCGACGTACGAAGTCACTGTGGGTGGAGCGGAGTCTCGATCTAGATCTCCATGATGCTCGATAATGCGCAAGAGGACGTTCATGGTGTTGAATTTTGTTTATTTCGCTGTGTTTAGATGAGGAGCCCGATGGCAGGATGGCAGGCCCCAGGTTCTCTGTGTCGGTTGTGTACGTAGGTATCGAGGCGATTGAGCCCTAAAACAAACTCGAGGAGGGTTGGACGATGTCTCTGTCTTCTGAGGAGAGCTTAACCCAGATTCGCAGTATCTGTATAATTATTAATGCAAGGACCGTCCTCAGAAGATCCAAAAGCACCCAATAAAATCCCTGCCTTCCTTAGAGAGCGGTTGTTCGGCACTCGACGCCCCATGCGGACTGTGTAGACGGTCAGCGTCGGAAAGAAAAATCGAGCGGCATTCATGCTGGGAATATGATCAAGAGGAATATAGCGGTGAATAGCGGGTATCCATGTTTCGATCCGCGCTGCCGATTGAGTGCTTTGACGTTGATTCCCTCTTGCGTGGATGGTCGGTATCAGTCGCGTCCCGAGAATATCTGGATCGCGTGGCATGCGTAGCGCAAGCCGTCTTGGGAGAGTGCAAAGCCGTGGCTAGGAACGAAACAAGCAACCACGAGGCTCACGGATGTACAGAGGTAGACCAAGTGGGAATAGCGTAGGAGGCCGCACGGGAAATCAGCTGGGAATGGAGACTTGCACGGATTGAGTTTGCGGCTAACCCGGATGTATTCCGCCGGACCCGTGAACGCCGAGTGCGCGAGTTGGCAGCCATGCAGAGGATTCATCGCTACCCACAGGGAAGTTCCAGGGAGGATAGAATGTATCTGATGGGGTGCACCAAAGATAATGCAATATCCTGGAAGCCGCACCAGGAGCTGCGATACTTGTGCGATACACTACGTTCCGCTGTCGCCTAGACTTGATCCGTCTACTACTAGCCGATGACGGCTGTGGGCGGTCGGCTAGACTGGCCTAGCAACCCTGTCTAGCCGAAGTCTAGCCGACCGGCCACAGCCGTCATTTGCTAGACGGATCAAGTCTAGCCGACAGCGGAACGTAGTGATACAGAGTGGTGGACAACTTGTAGTCGCGCAGCAGAGAAGGGCATCAAAACAGCAGGGCTTCAGGCCGGACACAAGCAGAGAGATTGGAGAGCGAGAGGAGCGCCCGGGGTGACGATGCAGTGACGATGGCAGCAAAATCAAACCGGAGAGTTGGGATTAGGGCTCCAAACGTTTTCGTGTATAAATGGTTTTACACGGTTATAACCGTTTTCGTTTTCGTTTTATTTGAGGCCAGGGCTACACGATAAAAAAACCATTTTAAATGGTTTAAACAGTTTTATTTCTGAGCCGACCCCAAGCGGGTAACTCGGCACTATAAGCTCACCGCACGAACTCGTTTCTGGACGACATGTGTAGGGCACACGTTGAGAGGTTGATGTGACCTTGCTGGGGGAGCTCGAACGCTTTTGGGACATATTTAGAACTTGGCGCAGCAACCCGAACACACCAGTGCTGTGGTGGAAGGTGAGAAGACCGTTGTAATTCAACTACTGACATCTATTTCCAGGAGCATGAACACGAATTCCCCATTGTTTCGAAGAGGGCGCATGATTTTCTGGCGATCCTTGGCACCGGTGTCTCCGTCGAGCACTTGTTCTCAAAATAACGTCACTTGTGCCAGGACACTCGTGGATCCTTCAAAGCCAAGACCATAATGGAGGCAATGCTCACCAAAATGTGGATCAAGGCTGGGTTCCTGAAACGTGCATTGTTGGACTGCGGCAGGGGGTAGTAGTTGGCTGGTTTAATTGGTATTTGTAGGTGGACCAAAAATATCGTTTATAAATAGTTTAAAACGGTTTTTAAACGTTTATTAACCGTTTTCGTGTAGTTTGACCAGATCACTACACGAAAACTAAATGATTGGAGCCCTAGTTGGGATCCTTGAAGATAACGGACCAGTATCCACGGAGAGGCTCACGCAGAATTTTGGAATAGCGGTCTTGATTAGAGCGAAGATACAATCAATTCAGCTCCCCACGCACCTATTGCGACAGCAGGGCGTTGAACAGTAGTCCTTGAACGCCCCTGAGGAAGAAATGCTAGGAAGATCATTTGAAGCCGCCAGCGTAATGGAAAGAACACAAACCAGGTTCGAAAGTTGAGGCCAAATAGGACCGGGTGGTTGAATAGGACATGATCCAGCGCCTCGTTGAGGTAACGACTAGAGAGGCCAGCCATGATCATGATGATGCTAAGAAGCAACGGTCCACGCGTGGGATGATGGCCAAGTCGGCCTCTCGGCACGCGCGCCAACCATTTCTCTTGCACTCCGAGCCTCACGACCAGATACTCCTTCCCCTCGTCTCGCTCCGGCCTCTACTCAACCCTTCACTCTGATCTCCGGCCTCTTCTCCCGCACGCGGTCTTCGCTCTGCTGCGACGCGCGCGAAGTTTGCGGCATTCAATTCTTTTCATTTGGTTCGCGGTGGATTCGCAGGGGGTTGGACGATCGCGGGGTCGCAAAACCCGCCCGCGGAAGTTACGTTCCTGTAGAGGGAGAGGGCGTCGGCGTCCGAGGCAGGTCTCCTGCCGGCCCGGGTGCGACCCATGCTCTGTCACCCTTTCCACTCATTCCTTCGCAGATCCGCGTCTCGCTGTCAAGATCGCGCCAGCCACCCCCGCGGCGTCGACCTGCATACACCGCCGCCTGTGTTCTGCATAATATCGTCCGGGGCCTGCCACACCGACTCCATTTCTCGGCCACCCGGGCCTAAGGAATCTAGATCTGCCACCGCTCCGTCCAAATGCCTCTACGCGTACATCCCTTGCCCCCAACGTTGTGCTGAAAATTCCGTAGCAGCTCTCTCCATCACTACCAATTCATCGACAACGTCAGTCCCGTTCCCACCCGGCCCCTCTGCTACCGCTCCCCGGACATAATCGCCCTTATTGTCGCACGGATCACCATGTACTGCGGTGCGTTCACTCCCTCCCCTCTCCATTTCCACCAGAATCAATCTAAACATGGTCTCCATCTTCCGCGCCTACACCCATCACCTTTCAACTCACCCAATGCTTCTCGCCCGCCACACGCCCCAACACCTAGACACTACTCTCGTCTCGCTCTCGCCCCCACCCACCCATCCCATTCCCTCCCAGCTCCGGCCTCTTCCTCTCCGCCTCCTGCGCTGCGGACTTCTGATGCTCGGAAAACGCTGGGGCGCGGAGGGTGTGCGCGTGTGCGTTCTTCCATTGCGTTCTTGGATTCCCTCTGAAGCTTGATATTATCTTATCGGATTGCGGGTGTAAGGTCACGGTGCTCTGCGGCGCCCGGACGGCGCGCTGGGCTCCCTCCCCCACACACCCGCCCCGACTCGCTGTTCCTCTCGCTCCCGCGGAACGACGGGACTCCCCGCCGCCGCGCTGTGGTGGATGGACGGTGAGCGCGGCACTTATTCATCCCAGCCGCACGTCCCCGCCCCGCCCACCGCACGCTCGCCCCACTCCGGCGTCCAGTCCCCCTGCGGCATCATGATGGCGCCGGCCTCTCGCTCTCTATCATGATATCTATGTCTCTATCTCTCGCATATCTATGTCTATCTCTGCTGGATGTTCCGCGCGAATCCACGGTACGACACCCTAAGGTTCCACTTATGCTACGCTTTCACATCCGCTGCACCGTTTCGTGTTTCGTCGGTAAGTGAGATGAAATGAATGCAACAATTTGATGGATATCGTCGAGGCCCTGCGCAGTGTAGACGTTCGTTCCCTGCTACCTCTACGCAGTCGCATAATAACAGGGATATACTAGCTGCGGTGATTGAATCAGCTGAGTAGGATTGAAACCTGTGTTCTTCAGTAGGGATTCATGGCATTTGGAGCCGGCTGCCGAGTGGGCTGCAGGGTCCAGACTTGCGGCGCAGAATGTTGGAATTCAAGACAAGGGCAGTACTTGAATCGAACGGAGAATCTCTGGTGCTTCGAGTGAAAGTGAAAAAGCTCGGGATACCAGCAGCATCTTCCGGGTGACTAAATTAGCGCCACCTTTTATCGTTGAAGAACTCCCCGCATGCGTGACACACACACCATACCGCTTAGATTCGGGCTGGCCATTTGTAGAGATAGTGAGGGGGCCAAAAAAAAATTCAGGACACAGAGCGACATCTCGGTTTGAACAAAGAGTGGTGATTCGCTTCGGGGTTCCGGGTTTTTGGTCAATGAGAGCGCAGTGCCGCGGTATTTATCCATTCTCCCGGGACTTCAACATACTTTGAACGGAGGTTGAAAGGAGTATATTATACTCACGCGGTCCTACTCAAATTCAGTTCAATTGCGGGTAAAATCGAGTGTTCTGCTTCATCCACTGCGACGGTTGGAATAATATTCATTGGAGCTACGAGCAGGCTGCCGAGTGAGCTGCAGTGTTCGAAATCACGGAGGAGCTGCGAAGCCAAACAAAAAAGAGATGAAATCACAAGACTAAAGCGGCACTGTGAGGTTCAACGGGCACCTCGACCTCGTATTCTGTCATAGCTATCGCATTGGCGGCTCTCTCGAGTCGCTCGCTGCCGGCGTCGCGCCCGAGATCATCATGAACTTGGGCGGCTGGACGTCGCTCTGTTTCTTGATCTACTGGCGTCGTCTCGAGCAGATTCTCCCTCTCACTATCACTCGTGCTTGGGACACCCAGATCTTGGAATTCGCTCGTGCTCACGGACACCCAGTAGCATCCGCGCCCTCGCCTTCAACTAATTTTCTTTCGTTTCTCCTACGATCTTGGCGTATCGTAGTTTATCTCTCTCTAATGCCATTTATTTTCCCTCTGCTCTGCTCTTGTATGGGGGCCTTCGGGCCCGCCTTCTCTCTCGTCCTCGCACGAACCTGCGGCTCTTGGAACTTCGCTGCGGGTGGTTGGTGACCCCTGTGTACGGGTTCGGCCGCCCCGCGCATCGCATCCGACTGGGGTTTTCCCACGGCTCACCACCGTGCCCAAAGCCCGTCGGCCGGGACGGCCGCTCCCCCCGAAAACCACCCAAACTCTATACCCACTGCTATCCAATATCCCTCACGACTCTGGTGCGAGGCACCATTTCTCTTATCCTCTCTCCTCTACGGGCCCCTTGAGCGCAGATCTACTTCGCCGGAATACTAGGTGCAAATCCACGCACTATGATGTTGTTGTCCGCGAATGGTGGCCGCAATTATGGTAAGGAGAACAGTGAGTGGAGGAGAGACATGCCAGCCCGATCAAGGAGGTTTTTTAGTCATTTGGTGGTACTTCCGACCACAACAAGAACGTCAATTTCAAGTACATATCGAATACGTTTTACTCAAGCCACCCAGCCAACCAACAGTCTCGGCAACCCTATTCAAAAAAGTCGCGCTCAGGCATCCGCGATTTTGAGGGCGGCCTCAAAGTCTGCGATAATGTCCGAGACATCCTCGATACCGACGGAGACCTACGGGCGGTCCAGTGTCAGCGGTTATCGTGGTGAAAAGGCATGAAATGAACGAAGGAAGTAATTCAAGAAGGGAGGAAGGTAGTTACACGCACGCGGATCATATCGGGCGTGACGCCCGCCGAGGCCTGCTCCTCCTCACTCAGCTGTGAGTGCGTCGTCGATGCGGGGTGGATCACCAACGTCTTCGCGTCGCCTTCAGATTTACACCACCACCATCAGCGCATAATCCAAATGGATTTTAAAAGGAGGGGCGCACCAACATTGGCGAGGTGACTCGCCAACTTCAGATTATCGATCACTTTCATCGCGACCGCCGCAGCTGCGGCGCCGCGGACCCCGAAGCTGAGCACGCCGCCGAAGGCGTTGGGCTTGAGGAGCGTCTGCGCAATGGCGTGCGAGGAGTGCGAGGGGAGGCCGAGGTAGGAGACCCAGGCGACTGAAGGGTGGGATTCGAGGTACCTTGAGCGCAAATCAGTATGATTTAGTGTATTAGGCAGAGAGGGGGAGAGGAGGGAAGGAACACACCCAGCGAGCGCAAGCGCATTATCGCAGTGGCGCTGCGCCCGGAGGCTGAGCGTCTCAAGCCCTTGTAGAAAGAGGAATGCCGCGAAGGGGTTGAGTGCGGGGCCAACATCGCGCAGGAGCTGCGTGAGTCCGGCACAGTATGTCAGTATAAGACGAACACGATCCGAACGGGGACGCGCAGGACGCGGGACGCACTTCAGCCCGAACCTTGAGCGCGAACGCAACAGCGCCAAACGCCTCGGTGAAGCGTAGCCCGTGATACCCCTCCGCGGGTTCAGTGAACATCGGGAACTTGCCCGACGCAGCCCAGTCGAACTTGCCTGCGAGGGGTGAAGTCAAAGTTAGATAAATGCCCGTCAGTTCGGTTGATTGTGCGGGCGTACCCGAATCAATGATGACGCCGCCGATGGTCGTCCCGTGGCCTCCGATCCACTTCGACGCGCTTTGCACTGTACAATCGCAACAAAATGATAATCAATGACTGCAAAATGCAATTATCACCGAACGCACCGACGATGTCCGCGCCGTGTGCAAACGGGCGGATGATGTAGCCTACAACGGGAGTGTTGAATCTTGAGTTGGGGCAGAGGGAATATGAGAGGAAAGAAGGAGCGCACCGGCCATTCCGAATGTGTTGTCCACGATCAGCGGGATGTTCGCTGCGTGGGCAACCTAGCACGAACATCAATCCCTCCCTCAGGTCTAGACAGCGATCAGACAGGGCCCACCTTGGCGAGCGCCGGAATATCAAACAGTGTGTACTTCGGATTCGCGATGCTCTCCACGAAGATAGCACGCGTGTTTTCGTCGATGGCCTCCGCAAAGGCCTGTGGGTCCGAGGAGGAGACGAATTTTACTTTGATGCCAAAGGTTGGGAAAGTTACTGTCAGGGCGTTAGCACCGTGCCTCAAAACTAACACTAAGAGGGAGGAGGGAAGGAAGTGAAACGTGCCTTTGAACTGGTTGAAGCTCTGCACGGACAACGTGAGAAAATGGGTTCGAATCAAGGGACGTTAATTATTACCCCGCCGTAAAGATGAGAGCTGGAGTTATGATTCGGTGGAAGTAAGTCAACGACAGAGCCAGTATACAGCTCCGACTCACGAGGCGACAATGTTCTGCCCCGGCCGCGTGAGGCACGCGATAGCGAGGAACTGCGCCGAGTGCCCCGATGCCACTGCTACTGATGCGGCCCCGCCCTCCAAGGCAGCCATGCGCTTCTCGAAGACGTCCTTTACGTTTCCCGCAAAAATAAATACAATCAGCGAAGCCCCACAGCGCGGAAAAGATGGTTCGTACGACCGTTGGGTCTGCGTGCCTTCGTCAGAAAGGGGCGAGCAAAATGGAAGGGGAAGAGGACACACTCATGGTCCTGCTGTAGAGGTTCCCAAACGCGCGCAAGGCAAAGAGATCGGCTGCGTGCTGCCATGAAAAATGAGAATAGGGAGCAACAGAACACGGGACGTGCGCACATCCGCGCTGTCGAAAACGTAGCTGGTCGTCGCGTAGATCGGCGTGACGCGCGCATTTGTCGTCGGGTCTACCTCCTGCCCCGCATGCAGCTGCAGGGTGTCGAATTCAGGCTCTCTGCGGATTCGAGACAGTCAATGGCACCATAGAGTTATCGTCCCTCGAACACGTACTTGTGAAATTTGGACATAGTACTATTCGTGGTGGAAGAAAGCAGGTAGTGGAAACGGTTCTCCTGCAAGCGGCTACATCCATCCGCCTTCTAAACGCCACGAGGGCGACCACAGCTCACATCAGATTGAATGAGCAGCGGCAGAAGAGTTTACGTCCAGAAATAGAATGGGTTCACGGTTATCTCTTTGATGCCCTCGCGTTGGGGCCAGAATTCAGTGGTACTGTATAATTACATTCAATTCGACCGGGGGTGTGACGCGTGACCGGAATTGGCAGTCCGACCATTCGATCACGGCCCAAATTACGCGTGACAGAACCAAAAAAATCCGAACACCGGAACAAAAAATTTGAATTTTACGCCTCGCGGACGCGACTTCGAGGAAATTTCAAGGAGGCGTTATGAAAATTGTATTCGACCAGTTGCTAGGTGACGCGTGAAAAAATACCAAAGTTCGCCATCGACCAGGGGTTGGGTGACGTGTGATGGTCGAATTGAATGTAAAAGTACAGTAGGATGGACCCGCAAGCATTGTACTGTATTATTACATTCAATTCGACCATCACGCGTCACTTCCCCTTGGTCGATGGCAAATACTGGTGTTTCATCACGCATCACGCACCCCTTGGTCGAATGTAATTTTCGTCACGCAGGCGTCAAAGCTGCTCAAAATCTCCTCCAAGACACGTAAATTTGAAATTTTTCGTTCCAGTGGTCGAAAATTTCGGTTCTGTCACGCGAAATTTCGGCCCTGGTTGAATGGTCGAACTGGTAATTTGGGTCACGTATCACACCCCTGGTAGAATTGAATGTAATTATACAGTAGACCCTCCCATACCGAACCGAACAATTCCCCGATAAGGAAATATTTCCTCCTTTGCTCCCTCGCGATGTTTTCGCCCCCGCCACTGGAGGTTCCAAACGCGTCAGACGGCGTGCATGTCCATCTGATATCTGAGTCATCATTTTTGAGTGATGAAAGTCTGGAGGGAACATCTTCTTTTATGACAGTACCGTGTAACATTCATCGCTCATTGGCCACCAATTTTATCTTATTTGTAGTTCGTTGGCGATCACTATCATCTTTCATCCCACTCGGTCGGTATGAGAAAATGATAATCATGTATATTTAGAATTATCATATGCATTCTACTAAGTCACCTTTACCGACTACAAGATGTGTAGAAGCAGTGGTGTTTGAGTGTCAGAAATAGGACTTGTGTTGCTCAAAACATGTGAAGTTTAGCTGCGCAACCAGATAGATGTAGCTAGAGGAGGACAAGGGACAGAGGATTCCGGGACCACTACATCAGACGACTCAGATGATCAACCAAGGATCAGTGCTTCTTGAGGCGCTGGCTCTCGTGATCACACGAATCTGCAGAAGAGAAGTACTAGTGAAGATCGAAGGCTTTGTTGGTAGGAGTGCCATGGGTAACCAGCACACACTCAAATGGCCAACAACTTGAAACATTGGAGGACCACCACATTGATGAGCAGAATAGATACAGAAGCCGACGATGATCATCTGTTGGTCTCACAGAGATTATGCTTGGGTTTCCAGGTACACACATTGCACGCACACTCCATCATTGCCCTTGTTCCCTCCAGAATTCTTACGACTGGCCACGAAACCGCAGACACAGCCTTCAATCGAAACATCTAAGTGCGGTAGAACCTGATCCTCCTCCGCCCTGTCACGATATCTGAGACCATCTTGATGAGGAGCTTCCAAACGGCATACCGTAAGGGAGCATCGAACCGTGTGACGGACAAGTTCTCTGCCGGAGCCGAGCCCTCCGGCGCGGGGTTCAGTCGACACTGGTCCCTGAGTGTCCTCCGCAACTGTCAACACATCTTATTGAGGAACCCTGAGAAGAGCAAAAATGGCCCATCTGAGGGCTGAAATGTACGAGGGCTGGATCACTGCTCGATGAGTTTCGTTCCTGAGTGGGACTGTGCCGTGTAATTCTAAGCGCGCCCCTCCTCCCCCCCCCCGCACTCGCGAAGGCCATCAGCCTTGGCATGGATCCCGGATCTACGACTAAAGGAGCTTCCACCTCGCGCATCTCCGACGACCCCCGAGCGCTTCCGGACGCACCTACCCAGGCTCTTGTCGAAGACATTACCCCGATCCATGCACAGCATCCGCATCGACGTACTTGCTTTAGTTCTCCGTGCCGTATAATTCTGATGCCTGTGGAATCCACCAGCACAGAATACGAGTACACGTCTCTGCATTCTCTCAAGGTTGGATTAAGTGGCATGGGTTTGGGCATTTGAAATACACCCTCAACTGGGCAGTTGGAAAATGTCAGGAACACACCCATCGGGTCATGCTGACACTTTGGTACTGTGTCGCTATACATCACGGGAACAGCATTGAACAGCCGGTTAAATACAACAGAAACCGGAGGCCCGGTGCAACCGAAACCTATGGGATTTCGGCACATATGTGTTATCAAGGGTATCAATTGCTAGGACGACGACTGTGGATTAGAGCCACCTAGAAGCAGTCTCCGATACAGAGGGGGCTGATAGAGGGCATCAAACAGATGCCGAGATTGCACAGGAGATAGAGCGGTCGAGGTTGATAAACAGCTCGGTATCGGCCAGCGAGAGTCAAACAAGAAAAGAAAATCCAACCGGGCTTGCGGCCGACGCGTCTGGATGTTAGGGGCCGGCTGCATATGTACTTGGTTATCAGGGATTGAGCAGGTACGTACATGGGGCGAGATAGATTTGGACATGGTTCCCATAGTGAAGCAGATTTTAGATTGTTTATAAGTGCTGTTAATAGCCTGCCTGATAGTGGCTGAATTTTCCACGGTATTGAATGCGGGCGGTCACGGTGGTTGCGCAGTGAGCTGTGCAGACAAGTGGCATCGGTTGAAAAAAACTACTAGTCTTCAACAATGGCGACGCAATCGTCCTGAGGTGGCCGAGATCGCAGTATTTGACACTTGACAAGAGTCGGTGGATATCAGCGGCGATTCAAAGGAGGCGAGGTCCGATGATACCGGCGCAAGCGCAGTGCAATGGTGATGCAAATTGGGATGGGTAACGATCGTGAACACGCGTGTGAGCTGCGGACCCAGCGCAGCCGAGGAATCGAGCCATTTGTGGATTTTCTGCAGGGGGATATCCGAGTTGAGTCGAGTTGAGGACTTGCTTGATGTTCATGAGTCCTTGATTGATTTTGTGGCTGGACCAGCCGGTGAAATCGAGTGTATTCGGCTGACTCAGCGTAACAAATTCAACTTTCATCGACTGATCCAATGTGGTTTGGGTGCTCCAAGAAGATTTGCGAAGTATGGTTCAAGTCGGGGCCAAGTCACTGCATTCAGGACCCGAAGCCCGGCCTCGCCGACGTGGCCGCAAGTTCGGCTAGTTCATGTCAGGCACATGTGGCTATGTCTGGCTACAGTGGCTAGGCGGCTCCACACGGCTCGCCAAACCTCTACACACCTCGACTGGATCTGGCCGCACCTTGCGTGTAGATGGCAGGGCTCAGTAAGTACGTCTCCCCCCCTTCCTGTACATCTTGTGCCGCTCGATATCGAGGGCAGGAGAGAAAGAAAAACATCCTCAGGGCAGCTGAGGCCAACTTAGAAGAGGATCGGCCGGTGAAAGCTTAACAAAGATGCATTTTATATTTGGATACATTTCAAGGTAGAACAAGATTTGCCTTCGCTTCGCTCCGGCGTGGAGAAAGATGGACTCGGGTCAGATGGGAAATTTAAACAGCTCAAAGCTCAAATAATATTCAATATATATACAATATAATTACTGCTGGAAACGGTCCAGCGGTGAAGCAGCGGCGTTAGATGAGGTTCAAAAATACAATCATTGTAAGCTGCATGCAGAAAAGTAGGGAAATCGATTCGGACTATACCCCTGTATCTAGGCGGGAGGCTACTGTGTCCGACGGGGCCTCCTCGCGTACAGTCGTTGTCACGGCTGCCTTAAAAAAGCATGTGCGAATGTCAGTGTGCATGTGGCGATGAATTGCGACGCATTTATTGGGCAGCGGAAAATAGAAGGGAGTGAAGTCACAGCTCGCCCCGCAGGATAGCCAGTTGGTAAAAACCGGTGCTGCTAGAGACACAATTCAGGAGGAAACGAGTTCATTGGAGCGGGTGGCTCACCATTCACAATAATCAACCTCGAAGTTGCGTTGGATGTTGATCCGTTCAAGCCGGCAATATCGGGTGCCATCCGGCGATTCGAATTCAGCGAACCAGATGGAGGGGTGCACCAGGATGTAAAAAGAAGACCCGAGCCATTGCGCCAGATGTAATTTTTGCTGCCAGAGGATTATTGAAACTGCAGGAGAAGAGCTGGGCAAGTAGTTTGAGGTCTTCGAGCTCCAGTGGTGGAAATTCGGTAGACATGGAAACAGGTTTAACAAAGCTCATAGACCGTCTCAGATGAATTGCAGAACGAGAGGGAAAATGAGGTCTGGATTTGGAGGGAGAGGGAGGGAGATTCCGGAGGGAAGGAATGCTGACAGCACTCTCCTTATATTCGAGAGGCAATGTACGTGGCCGCAGTTCAACAAATCACTTGAACTGCGGCGGAGTGAGAAAATGTGGAGGAATTGTTGCCTGTGGAAGAGACCTGGGCCAGACGAGCTCCGCTGGATTACCTCTGTCTCAAATTC
>JARKIE010000896.1:0-20912 GCA_029378255.1 Mycena rosella
GCTAATCATACTAAAGCTAAGCATTCATTGCGGCGGTAACCGCTGCATAAATGGCGCGACCCAGTGTCCGGACAATATCAGTTTGACAGACTACGCCAGCATTCAATGGTGCAATTTTCCCAGATGCTGCTGCCCCAGACGAAACAAGTCCCTTGACGGCCTCTAGCACGATCTCGGAGAACCGCGGTATCGGTTGTAGACCAAGTTCAGGGGTCTGGGCCTCACCCTGTTGCACATGCCCAGTACTGAACAGGGAGTGAGAGCCATCCAGGATGAGTACGCGTTGGTCAGTCATCAATCGGAAATCCAATGCATGCCTGCATAAGAAGGATCAGCCACCGTATTTATGGCAAGATAAATAGGTACCTCGAATCCCCAAAGAGGAGCCGGTACCAACAGCCGCCTTTGCGAAAGTATCAACAGCTCCGTGACTTTGCTGTCTGATTTCTTCTAATTCCACGGCGATCGGAAGAGTTTCTCGCAAAAAAGTGACCAGGCGATGCAACGAGGGAGCTAGTCTTCCGTGGCCGTGCCGCAAAATGTTGCGTAGAAAGGGTTCAGCGTCGTCGTGTGGGTTGAAGCTGTCGAGACTGGAATCGCAACGCGAGAATCGGAGATCAAAATTCCCGCCTGTGGACAGTTGATCCTCGCAAGATATAGATACGGTGTAGTCCTTCGAAGCGTTAGCAGATGTTTGCGGGTTCATGGATCAAACATAAACATACAGAAGCATATGCAAATGACACGGTTTGCAAGTCGAAAGAAAGCAAACGGATATCGGGCCATTTCTTCTCTTTTGACATCTGGGCGACTGCATTTACGTCAACGGTAATTCGCGAAGAACGAAACATGGACATTCACCCTCCCTCGCAATCACGACCATCTTCGAAACGCGAGCCCATTCCTCCAGGAATTCGTCCACACATGTGTTGACATTTTCTGATACGAAGGACACGACGGCTTCAGTCGTATCATATATGATCCGCTTGGAAGGTCGTATCACGGAGCTCGTCCCCGCAGTTTTACCCATCGGTTGTTGCACATATTTCAACTTGACGCACGTCACGACCTGAGTGAAAATGTCAATGAGGATACTAGTCGCTATCAGCAATCCTAACCTGAGCATTCATGTCTGACCACCAATTCAATGGAATGACACGAATGTTAGGCATGGCTGCCTCGGCAGCGGGGGCACCGGATAGAATGTGTTCAGACTGCACACATAGTGCGGGGACAGAACGTGCTAGCGATGACTGGATGTGTGCCAACTCAGGCGTGAGGGGTTCATTGAGAGTCGGATTGACGTGAGTGAATGGTATGCCGCGAATTTTGAACTGTCTTTCGACGTTCATATACGCAACCCGAGCACTGCCGACCGATCCGTCAGTTGTGGAATTTTGACGGCGCACAAGCATACCAGCAGTAACTGTACAACTCCCGCAGAACCTGTGTATCGAGATTGAAGCTGGGATAGACTGAGGATACAACAGGGGCGAGGGACCACATCGACTCACCCGGCCTGTCCGACATCTGGGACTTTGGTCTCCACACCATCTCGTGAAGCTGGATCGGAATGAGCTGTGATCGCAATGTCACCGCCGTGAATACGATCAAAATCTAGCCAAGCGATATCCTCCATAACAAGGTTACCGTACATGGTGCCAGGCAATACCCGAGTTGTGATCAATGCGTATCTGAACTCCTCGTCGGTGATGACAAGGACAAGATAGTGATTTGGGAAGTTGGCCAATTGTATATATACGGCGCCGCGAGCGGAAGATCCAAGTTTAGACATTTCTAAGTTGGGTTAGCTAGATTCAACTGAACAACGGTAATGAATCAAGCACCATCTGACATGAAATTTCGCCGTCGGAAGCTCTGTAGCCCGAGATAAACAGCCTTCTGCTCTGCGAGGTCCGTAATGGTCTGACGAAATTGTCAATGACGCGAACTTCGATTGGCCGGAACCTTACAATCAGTCGCAGCCGGACTAGTACATTGAACAAGACTGTAGGATCTTCATTGATCTTGTCTGATATGGTTTTGAAGCGGGGGCCTCTCTCAGCTGCGGCAAGGTCGCCAGTGTCCCGGATATTGAATCGACCGCTTCGCGAGTCGAGAGTAATCAGAACAACTTCGTCAGCACAAAGATTGACGCGCAGGACTTCCAGTTGTTCTAACCGGCGGAGATCAATCAACAATAGAGGCTTTCGTTGCAGTGGAAAACAATTTACCGTCCATGACCAAAGATACTGTGCCAAGGCCTGAAAAAACGCCGCGAGGTTGGTTGCGCTGCAATTGGGACTGGAAAAGGGCCAGTATTTCATGCGTGTGCTTGGTGAGCACTTTGTTCAGTAAAGATTCGAAGTTCAAGTCAGCAACATTCTTCAAAAGGTCAATAATGGTAGCCTAAAAAGTTGTCACCCACTCACGATAACCAACAAATCCTCTGGAATATCAGGAGATATCACGGCCCCGAGCGCGCCTTTAGCTGGTTCCCATCGGACTTCAAATTTGAGGCCTTCCACCTCATCTGAAGGTCGAAGAGTACCCAACTTCGATCGTTGTTGGAGCTCGGCAAGAACGCGGGCTTTCGGTGACCGTGCGGGTCCGCGTGCCTGAGGTGATGGTTTGGCCTCGACTATGGATATGGTTAAAGTTCCACCAAGTAGCGGTAGTTTTGTGCGCGGACGCCCATAGGTGTTTGCTGCGATGGCTGGGCGGCTATCACGGGAACTTTAGGAGGAGACAGCGAAAAACTATACGAAACGCACAGCCAGTAAGAGGCAACAAATGACTTGCGATTATCACTCATATTGACGGACAAGTAGTCGGCCCAGCCCAGTGACCGCATGCGCTCAGCCTAGACAATGGGTACAAAATGAGCTCGATTCATTAGGGCGGAGTAAACATACCTGATACCAAAGGATTTCGAGCTGGTATGACAGTGACATCATTTCTTCGGAAAGTCGGCATTTCAACACCACAAGACAAGATGAGCGACGTACGGAGGAAATTGAAGACTCGAACAAGAGGAGTGTCGACTACCCCCTCTGGCAGCTGGGGCCGTGGAGGTACCGTCACTCCGGGAGGAGGGACCTGGTCTGCAGGAAGGGGTAGGTAGAACGCCAGTTGAGCATCAGCCTCATCTGTGATGTGACGCTTCATAAACCCCGTTGGACTACGAGGGAAGTCTACAGCGGATAAGATCGACTTGAAAGCCAACGACTGAATAGGCCCCTCACCCTGTATACCCGTAAGATCTCCTCCGACGGTTATCAAAAACTCTACATGGACGAAGAACCAGCCATCCTCCTTCAGTCCACCCCTCAGGCACAACGAAGTCTCGAATAGATTCGGCACAGTAAAATAAACACGGCCGTCCGCTTGGGAAAGCAACTGTTAGCCAAGCCTTTCTACGCAAGTCAATAGGGTTTTCGTACCGATCCTGTGCTGAGCCATTTCAACAGGAATGATTTCATGCAATCGAAGTCGGTAGCGTATAACATCTTCCATGTCGGTCAGAGTTTTGACAACCTCAGCATCAGTTAATGGGGTTGGAGGGATAATCATTTTCTACACAGTGTCGGTTGTTGCATATGTCTCTTGTGATTGACGCACCTTGATTCCGGTCGGAAGACCATGGTAAGACCCGCTCGTTAGTACGTCCAAAGACGTGAGTAAATCGTGGTTGCGGAGTCTTAAGACAACATAAAAAAAGGCTGCAAAGTAGTTGGTTAAACACTGACCGCGCAGGATCCAGGCTTTCCTTGGCATAGTTAAGACCGCGGATGGAGTCCTCAAATTGCTGGTTCTGGTTCATTAAGAACGCGGTGATATTCTGTTGCAAGTTGAGCTTGTAGGGAAGAGAGTTCGTCTGGGAAGTATATATACCATGCATTTTTGAACCGTGTCCGCATCGCGGGACCACTTTACGACGGCGTAAAGTTTGACCACTTGCTTTTTCGTCTTGACCACCCAGTCGGCGAGCGTACGCTTCCGAGCGCTGTCAGACATGTTGGGCATCCTGAAAGGACTCCGTTCAGTAGCCGTGCGAGGTAGAATGGTGGTACGCACGTCTCCGCCAGCTCGGAGAGTTCTGCATAGATGGATTGGACAACCCGCGATAACAGATCCCCCAACGCCACCTGGCCATCGTAGACGACAGGCAATTCCTGTTCAAGCTCCTCGAGGGTGGGCTGGTCCAAACCATTCCGATGGACTCCATTAACAAGGCTGGTGGAGGATATTTCGGTCTGCATCTTTATTAGCCTCCGGAGAAAGGCAGTAGCATTGACGGGTAAGGCAGGTGGTGGTACTTAGGTGACCGCGAAGAATAAATGTGGCACGCCGCATCACCGTGACGAAATTCTGATCATTGATTCCTCGGAATTAACCTCCGAGTCTGTGCCCAATCTGCGCCTGAACATGGATTACCTTCGTACACTCGGCTCGGCAGCAGTCTCCTCACTCGTCCAAAAGTCCGGCCTCACATTACCGTTCTCTCTCGGTCCAAAAGTTTCTGTTTTCGAAGGTGTATGGGCACTTTACGATGCCACTAAGCGGGTACCGCACTTTTTCAATTGTTTCTTAACCCTTCCTGACGCATCTGGCTAGGACGACGGTAGTCTTGTTTCGGTGTTTGAATATGACTGTACTTCGCGTCGAGGAATGATGCCTATCGCCAAGAATGCTCTGCGGAAGCTGCGAACGACACGTCACCCGGATGTCCTCAAATTCATTGACGTTGTTGAAACGGAAACGACAATCCATATCGTGACGGAACGCGTACGCCCCCTGCAGGCAACGCTTGAATCGTGGGCATCGCGTGGTGCCCAAGAACGAGAAGATTGGTTGTTGTGGGGTCTTCATCGCGTCTCCGTTGGTATCTCTCCGGATTTCTAGTGACGCGTGTAACTGATTGTTTCAGGTAGCCTTGGCCTTTTTGAATGACTCCTGCACGTCGACCCACGGCAATCTACGCGTCAATTCCATTTTCATATCACCATCCGGAGAGTGGAAGTTAGGGGGTTTTGAGCTTTTGAGCAATCCAAAGGAGGATTCTGCTGTGTTATACGTGCGGTACCCTCATCTCCTGCCTGCCTGATTACTGAAGACTACAGCAGACACTGGGAGGGCAATTGCCGGATGCATCGGCTTGCGCGTCGCCGGAAGTAAAGAAAGGAGGATGGTCCGCACTGAAAGAGTATGAAACTGTGAACCTGGCTGTTCTTTTTTTAAAAACTGAGTTTTCTCAGGTATGACCCTGCAGTTGCCGACGCCTATGCTCTAGGGTTGTTGCTTCACGCCGTTTTCAATCCGACACACCCCCTTCCCACGACCGCAACACCGCCGCACCCACCCCCTCCAGCATCGTCTCGGGGTTCTATCCCTACCTCGATTTTCCCTTGCTTTAAGAAGCTCCTCAATCCTAATCCGAAGGGGCGGTTAACCGCCAAGGGGTTTCTGGCCATCGGTATGGCTGACACGGGCTTTTTCGCCAATAACCGCCTGGTCAAAGTGTGTCTTGGGTTGGACAACTTTGCGCTGAGCAACGAATCTGAGAAGAACGTTCTTCTACGGTAGGCCTTTTGTTACTGTCGTCATGTTGTTTATCATTATCATCTTGCGTAGGACCTTGAACGAGTCTGCAAACACATTTCCGCCAGAATTTGCGTCCTTCCGCGTCCTTCCATCCCTTGTCTCGGCGCTTGAATTTGGCGGCGCGTCTGCAGCCACCATTCTACCGCTTGTGCTTCGATTTGGGAAGAATGTGTCGCCAGAAGATTATCCCGCCGTAATTCTGGGGCCACTAGTAAAGCTGTTCGCTAGCCCAGATCGTGGTACACGCATGGCTTTACTCGACCACTTACCGGAATATGCTGAGAAACTCGACAAGAAGATCGTGGATTCGAAAATTTTCCCACATCTCGTAGGCCTATATCAGCTATGCTCAGGGCTCAACATACTAACAGTAAGTAGCAAACCGGTTTTTCGGATACGGTCGCTGTCATTCGTGAAGCCACGGTCAAGTCAATAATCCTTATATCTCCTCTGGTACACATTCATGGTTTTCTCGTGACTCCAGTTCTCATTTCTTTGCCAGTTGTCCGACCGAATTCTCAATAACGACCTTTTGCGATTCCTGGCGAAAATGCAATCGGATCCAGAGGCTTCGATTCGCACCAATACATGTATCCTCATCGGACGTCTGGGGCCGACACTGGGATATAACACGAAACGGAAGGTTCTAGTACCCGCCTTTTCCCGTGCCTTAAAAGATCCATTCGTTCATGCCCGTGTGGCTGGTCTCATGGCATTCATGGCAACTATCGACTGCTTTGAAAACGAAGAGCTGGCCACGAAAGTTATCCCGAACATGTCCTTCGCTTTGATAGACAAGGAGAAGTGGGCAAATTTTTAAGCTTCTGCAGTATCGCACCAACACTCTTTTAGACTCGTGCGAGACCAAGCATTCAAAGCCATAGAACTTTTTGTTAAGAAATTAGAGGGCCATGCTGCGACCATGGTTCGTGATTCAACCTTTGCACCTTGTGTAGTGATCACCTTAGCGCAAATCAAGCCTGAAACAGCCGTTCCCGAAGCAAGCGAGGCGTTGGGGATCACCTCACCAGCTCAAGCAACTCTGGTCAATTCAGCCGCTGGCGCAGCAGGTGCATTGGCTGGCTGGGCTATATCATCGCTGGGAAAGAAGGTAAGGCAGCTTGGGTTGCACCTTGGCGCCTCCTTATCTAGATCCTTCTAGCTTGCAGCAACGGATATGCAAAGTAACATGTCCTCAGCGCCAGCGTCAGTGTCGGGATTTGCCATCGATCGACCGACCTCTGCGCCTGGACCTGTAGGAGGATATCCTGATATTGTCCAGCCAACTAACTTGGGCGGAATCAGGAGTGGAGTCTCCACTCCTACTCCGTCCAAGTCGAAGGCGATGCAACTTGGGGCCCACAAAATGCCAGCTAGTGTAGCAGCCGCTGCATTGGTTGAGCAACTAGCAGAAGAGGCCGCAGCTGCTGAAGGCGACGGCAACCCCTGGGGCAATGACGATTTGATTGATGTCAATGCCGACGAGGATGATTGGAGTTCGTGTTTCCCGCGGAATTCTTTTTGTCCTCAGCTCAATTATAACATAGGTGCCTTCGAGACTGCTCAACCAACTGCGGGCGTGTCGGCAGTGGAGGCGAATGGCTTCGCCGGCCCATCATTCACCGCGCCATGTAGGTGGTTCATCTAATATTCAAGCCCTTGATCTGATCCATAGACCTTATAGCCACTAAGCCCTGGGATTCGAGTCCAGCCACTGGCGTGGCCGAAGATAATCCATGGGATAGCGAGAGCCAACCACTTTCGCCACTGGGGGCGCCTGCTTCCATGTCGCAAGGTCGTTCTACGCCTGTCCCCTCACCGAAAGTACCGGAGGCTAGCGGGTGGGACGCCGTCGGAGCTTGGGATGAATCCTCTGACAAGAAACCGGCATCAACTCCGTCGACCCATACTCCAGTCGCGTTAACCAAAGAGGAAAAGGCAACTGAGATGGCGCGTCGCAAGGAGGAACGAAAGCAGGTGTGCATTCCGCCTTCCATTCGATTAAGTCCATGTACCTAACTCCCTTCAGCGCATTGCCCAAATGAAAGAACAGAAAAGACTAACACTAAGCAATGAAAGGTCTATCATATATTATTAGGGTATACTGTCTATGGGGCGCCGTAGGATTTACGACCGCAAGTTATCCTCACCCGGATGTTTTCGGCTGTTCCGAGGCTTCTTGTAATTCTTCAATAGGGATCCGAACGAGGCGTTGGCCGGGTACTGTCGCTTCCACAGCATCGTCGGGGGTTGCTTCACCGGAAGTCACTAGAACCAGAGTATCAGCCTGCGATGGACTGAATGACTGAGTCGGAAAAACGTACGAAACAAGTTGAGAATTTGGAACATCCTCGGCCATTGTTCAAGCACTTGGCCATGAACTGAAGTACCGCATGAGACCATTGTAAATTACACACGACGCGCATTTAATCACTTTGTCCTGCGTCAGCCATGGTTGCACAGTCGTCGGCGAGACCTTCGATTCGCTGGAGATACAAAGCCGAGGCCCTCTGGAGCGCGGAGACAGCATCGAACTCCTTCTTCTTTTCAAGGAACTTGGCCGCGGCAGCGGCAGAGTTAGCTGGATTCAAACCTGCCGCATGAGAAGGACGGTTGGCGGCCACGGACTGACGCGACATGAGAGAGCAATAGATAGAGTGAGAGAGCGCGTTGTGTTTGAGGATATTATTCCTTGAGGGTCTTGTCAGCAAATGCACCACCAGTGGCATCGAGCCAGCCGCGCTTGTAAGTTGTATGCGGGACTCCAACCCTCACGCACTTCCGCTCTATGAGTCTCATCCTCCAGATTGGCTTCCCAAAGCTCACGTCTCTGCCGACCTTGGTACTGCATCACCTTCAAGCGGCAACTCGTATATTTTATTCATTACTTTCATAGGCTACACTGGATTTCACCCTCCACGGCCGGGCCAAGATGAAGATATTTTGACGACGGAAAACGTCAAGAATGGCTTTAGCTTACCGGAATTCGTCACGCATGTAGCTCATCCTGCATTCCAACACCTAAATTCCAACCAGTTTAACAGGCTGAGAGGTTCAGTGCCAAGGCAGTTATCCATGAAAGTATACGTGCAGGCGACGCCCTCCTCAAGCTCGAGGAGCTTATGAACGATGTCTTCCTCCGACGAGCCGACCGTATCCCTCCAATTCCGTGAGCCTATTCTTGTGTCTCGTATTGAAATGCATCCATCCCAATTTCGACGCAGGGCTTCCACTTTCCGTATGCCTACGAGAGTAACACTGAACGACGCCAAACGTCAATCATGGCTAGCAGATCTCGCCAATCCTGACGTCCTCTTTACAAGCTGGGGAAAAGTGTCCCCACGGCGCCAAGGGCCACGACCTCCTGGATCTTCTTCAGTCAAACAGGGTGGCGATTCCCAGGGCGGTTTGGTTCCTCCGAGTGCTTGGTGCCAACGAAACAGTACGATTACTGATCTCTTGTCTATCCATGGTTATACCCAGCGCACAGGCCGGTTTACGCAATAAACCATCTTATAATCCGACTCAGTATAGCGTTGATTGGGCGAATGTAGTCACAGGCTAATGAAGAAACAGTTGGCGGATATTGCGTTGCCCAGCGCACCACGCCCTGGCTTGAATATAAAGCAGACTTTAAAGGGTTCTAGCCGATGCGGACACGCGGGAGCGGTGGATTTCGCGGTTCAGTTACAGGTTTGTACCCTGTTGTAGAGATCTTGAACCTTGCTTACTGAATGGCACATTCTACCAGTCTCGATTGCTCCGGCCTTTTACTCCGAAGGCCTGGTTGATAGTCGGACATTTCTTGTTTGGCTCGTTCAACAGATGGCATATCTAATCTTGCACAAGTCGGTTTTATGGTGCGACTTGCAGACGAGTATTTGGATGGGATCATTAAAAGCCGAGCATTGGTCGACATTTCGTTGATGTGTGCCTTTGCAAGCTTTCTGAGGTACACAAAATAATCATCCCTTCCCATTATGCGCTCAGAAAAGCACCTCAGATTCGTTCCAGCCCGACGCAAGAGTTTCTTGTCGGCACTGAAGCGTTGTTGAAGATTCTGCTCCAGGTATGATATCCGGGTTTGTGTACTTCTGTAACTGATTTCCTCGTTAGAAAGTTTCTCTTTCCCTTTCGGATGCGTTTGTGAGCCCCGGGATGTGGTCGACTCATGCGACTCTTCTTACCGACGCGCTGACCGACAACGTAATGGATACTTCCCCCGACCTTCATATCGAGCAGAACTCGCGCGATATTCATCAGCTTTTAGTGGACAACTTCATGGATATCAAGCGAAGAAATGAGGCCATGCTATTTACGAACCTCCCTTCACATGTTTCTGCTAGGCTGCGCACTGTTGTCTCGGACGTTCAAGTAAGCAGTTGTGTCAATCAGATATTCGAATCTCAATTGATTTTCAAGTTACTCAATTCTATTTCGAATAAAACGGACATGGCTTCAGTGTCTTTTTTTTCGACGGATCACCTCGATGATTGCTTGGTCTTCATAGACAAGCTTCAGATGTTGTTAACCTGGAGTGTCACACCTCTTCAATTTGGCGATCACCGTCCGTTCGCGGCTGCCACCCTCATCCGTAACTGGAGAGATAAAGTGGGAGATCGCGCGACGAGGAGGGACTTTGCTGGGCCGAACGAATTTCTACAAGACCAGCTCTTCGATTGGCTGGACACTTCTGACATCGCGGGTGATCCGCATAATCTACGTCCAGTTGCGATCCTGTTTGGCAAGCTTGTAAAAGACGACCTGTTCTCTTATGCGGGTTACATACAACGTCTCGTCGCCCGCGGGGAGAGTGTTCTATCTTACTCAGAGGTGTGTCCGTGTTTTCCGTTGCCTGGCAATGCGTTTATTTCAAGTCCCAGGCAAATGGCTCGCGCCATCGTGATTTCCTGCGATGCATCCCTCTCTTCAACTCTACGTCCTCCCTGACGAGTCAGCGTAAGGTTATATTGCATGGGGCTCGTGCCAGAGAAACTCCGGAAGACGTACACGAGCGGGAAATCCGGAAGGAGGTCCGTACTTTGCTCCCAGCGCTGTTTAATGGAGGTATGTTGACCAGTAAAACGTCATCTCGTATCTCACCGTGTGTCTTTTCAGCGGACGGCCCCCCTCCTTCTATCACCATGCCTGATTTGCTTGATACGTGCAGCAAATTGCTCTCTGCGTCCCGATTTGAACAAGTTAGAACCTTCCATCTTTGGCTTCTACCCGTCCTTCAAAAGCGAATCATAGAGTAAGGATTTTGGCATATTAAAGTCGACATCGATCTCTGATCCTGCTTGCAGGACAACACAGGACCAGAACCGCATTAATCAGCCAGATCTTTTGGCATGGTATTCTGTATGCGTGGAGTTGATGATCAGCGCGAAATGCTTTCATTCAGCTCTCGAGGTGAGCAAACATTTCCCAGTTTTCCGCCGCTCATCTCGCCTTGCAGTTGATTCTTTGTGTACTGCAACATTCGGCGACAGTGGACTTGTTAACAGCCGTCATCGATACTTTACATCGGTTCACGTGCATATGGACTTGCATGAATGTGACAGGAACAATAGTAAATGCCCTGTTTACGGCGCATCAGCGCTGGAAGAAAACACGAGGCGGAGAGTTTCGTGCTTTGCTCAACCTGCTCGTCGAATTCGACGATGGCCGCTACCTTGACGAGGCGTCTCGATCCCTTGTTAATGCAGATATTTCTACCTTCACTCTCGTGAGTTTGTTAATCCGAGCTTACATAATCGTGTACTTATTGTATTCGCAGGCCCTTCGCCATATTCAGATCGGCCTGATGCAGTGCCCGATGTACTTCCCGAAATCCTTCTTCTGGCCGACGACCTTGACGGGGATGCTCCCTCAATCCTTGCAAGCGGTCTTTGGATCAAATATAGAATGTCGCTGGATTGGGCATGGAAAGTGTGGGACAACACGGTTGCCAGCCTCCGTCAGATTCCTTTCATGACCCCGGATCCCTCCAATCGGAGGGTCTGGGCTCTGCGGTATGGCGCCTTCCTGTGGCACGTAGATCAACACCTGCCCAAAGGACTTGATGAAAGGTTCTACATGGTTCCTCGGACCTGGGAAAAATGAGGTCGCGGCGCTTGAAGCAGACGCATGGGATGTCTTGACCGTAGTGCTGCTCCACCTCTCTGCCCACGGCGCTCTACAAACGACGACAATTCTCCAGGGACTGGTTTACCCTGCTTGGCAGCTTGGTGCTTCTGCGTCCAATGCACAACAAGGACACTCTCGTGAAGTCCTCCTGCGGGCCGTGAACGCATTGTTCCAGCAATTGCTACTACAGGAGGATGGTGGATCTGAAAATATACCTCCTGTTGATCTCCTCGAACTGCAACGCATACGGACGCGGCGGCAGGCTGTTTATCGGGACCCCACTTCCTGCTACTACTCGTGTCCAGCCATACTCTCCTTGTGTCTTTAGAAAGCAACGAGAACCTATCCCAAGATATCCGGAAAGATCTTCGCATTGCTCCCGACTTACGTTGTCGGACATGACGACTTCGTCATGGCGCATTCCGAAATCTGGACGCGATCCGGGGAAACCTTCCGAGCATCTCTACAGGTCGAAGAGGCTGGCGAGAACCGTGCCAAGTCGATGGTTGCCGCCCTACGGGTTCTTCTTTCGATTCATCGGACGGTACGTTGATGCATGGTATATATCGCCGACGTTGGCTGAAATGATAGTAGACGATGCTGTTGAACTTTCAAGTTGGCCAGATGTCACGTCCCTCCTGAGCCCTTGGAAGCTGGCCGCAACGTCGATCCACCTCCAATTCATTTTGAGACAAATGGGGCGGGCACTCTCCTGTGAAGGAACTCATGCAGCTGCTCAGGCTAGTCTAGACAAGCTGATTCTCATGATATTCCATCACTCCATGACGTCAGAGGAAGCATATTTCGTAGCTCAGATGGCTCGAGGTACCGAGGGTGCCGTCGCCGGAAAGGTGATGACCATTGTTTTCTGCACTGTACTCTCACTGAAGACCCCGCAGTTCATCAACAACGGCCTGAAATGTGTCACCGAAATCCTGCGCGACTGAGCCTGACATCCAGGTCTTTGACGGATGGTTTCGAACGGGCGGGCGAACTGCTTCGGGTCATCGCTTATGTCGCAGAACCTCTTCGGGCCGCTGGCTCACAGCTTCCAGCATTGGATCCGGCAATCCAGGACGATTTTTTCGAGGTCTTGAATGACAAATTTGTGGATGTGGAACACTCTCTGACCGCCAATGACGTTGGATCCGGTCTAGGCATTGAGCTCACCCAAGCCACCATTTCCCTCCCGACTTTTACAGTTCCATTTAGGCTTTCCCGTCGCGTGGACGGCGAAAATCAAGGAGTTGAGTACGAATCTTTCTGCGACCATCTTTAGACTCGTCCTGGTTCGTCCGTTCTATTCTAGTTATACATTCCCTGAAGATCTTGCTAAGCTTCACGGCGGTGGGCCCAGGCTCGATCTTGGGGCGTATTCCCTTCTGATCGACACACCTGTATTATCTGCTCGACGGTGAGTACGTCATCAACACGCGTTATTAGTTCCTGACTAGCTCTCAAGAACTAACCCTTATGCTAAAAACCCGGTTTTCGACCCCTTCTTCTATGCCCCGCATACTCTTCCCTCCGACATCCCCTCCGACTTTCCACGCGAGTACAGAAACCAAATCCAAGCGTTGCTTGCCATCTACCTCCCATTGCCGTTGTGTCTCAGCTTGCGACATCTCATCGTGACTCAGCGGGCCTGCTGATCCATGACGGACCTGTTTCAAATCGGCCATGGGAATGATCGAGAATCTAGGTGACCCGGCTGTTTTAGACGAAGAGAAGACACGGGAGGAGAAGGGTCGTCTTAATGTCCAATCCTCGGTCAGGAATTCGGGCTCTTTGTCCGCTAGACGTCTTTGGCGCCCTCCCGACCGGCGACGCTATATTGCAGGCCCAGGACGGTGATGCAGGGTACAGGCTAATATCCGAACTTTCCAAGACGGGTTGTCTGCCGACGCCATGTTCAAAAGAGACTGGCGTGAGACAAGAATGGAGCCCGAAGTTGCTACCCTTGGTTGACGCAAACATCGGGCGAGCCCGGAGCGAGGCAAACATATTGGGAGGTCAGGTTCTACGCATTCCATCCAGGGAAGGACAGAGAAGAGATCGGTCACTAGGTCTTCCCCAGCGTCCTCGGTCCTGTCCCGTTCGTCTGCACATGGCTCCGCTGGGTCTCGCCGGGCAGTCCTGGTCAATCCTCTCTAAACCGGCTGTCGATATCTACGCTGGGAGACACGGCCGACGGAGATAGCTCGACTACCGGTTCGTCGTCGCGCAAGGCGGGAACCAAACGTAAAGCGCCTAGCAGCGACGACGACACCGCTCTCGAGACTTCTTCCGCGGGGAAAAAGACCGAAAGCAAAGGCGGTATCCACGAAAACTCGAGCGAAGAAACGTTGACACTGATTAATAATAGCCTATGGACTACAGGTGTACATATACGGATGTATTAATGTAAAGTATCTCTGCATGTTATGTTTCTTTCCCGAAGAACCCGTCGAAGGGACCACCCACGCCTTGGCCTTGGCCTTCCCTCTGCGCTTTGCGACAACTGGATCCTTGGGGCTAGACTCTCCCGCACTTGTTGCCGCATCGTGGATGATCGCTTGAGAGAGAAGTCTTCGATCGGTTTTCGTCAAAACTGGGGATCTGCATGTGGGGCAGGTGTATTCAGGCTGCGGGCCTTGTTGCGCAATCATGGCTGCAATATAGGGATTGGGCTCGGATGCGGGGGTTTACGAGATGATAAGGTGGTTGGTTTGTTGAGCGCCAGCCGGATTTGCAGTCATATGTTGAGCGAGAGTAGTACCTATGGGCAAAGTCATTTAGCACAATGGAGACATGAATCTAGAGAATTTTGACCTACCAAACCACTCGACTAAACATCCCGCACAGAACGTATGGCCGCAACCACTGAGAATGAATGGTTTCCACATGGTGCTCGTGCAAATTTCGCAGGAAATATGTTCCTCCAACTGCGCAGCATCCTGAGGCGCCTTGTGAGTGCGATTCACAGTGTTTGAAATCGTTGACACGCACTAGAACCACCTTCCCAGAACGTTTTCGAGGCCAGCCTGAGTTCTCCATTTCGCTTGCTCCAGTTCACCCTCAACTTTCTCAAGCTTGGCCTCCGATTTCTGAAGCGTGGCCTCAGATTTCTGAAGCTTGCCTCAGATTTCTCGCGCCTGGCCTCAGATTTCTCAAGCTTGGCCTTGAGGTTCCGGATTTCCTGCTGTGATTGCTGAACTGATCCCTTGGTGGTACCGTGGCCACGGCCTGGCGCTTGCGCGGTGGATTTCTTCGTCGGAGGATAATATTTCGATTAATTCTGGTTCGGGGTTGGATGCTTTTTCCGCTTGGACGAGGAGCGCGGGACAGGCCGGGACGAGATGACGAGGGGCGTGTCATCTTCGCTATCCGTGGCGACGAGATGTCGCGATTTCTGGTTGAAGTACGACGCGCCGCCATGGCAATCACTGTGCAAGAGTGTTTTGTTTGTCCTTGCCGTGGTCTCGCAATGTCGGCATCCGGTGGCACTGCCACTCAACAATATGTAATGCATTCCCTAATCTGCGCCATTTAAAGTTCTAAAAGCTGCCGCAGCCATCCGCGACCATTTATCTGCAACGTCCAAAGACCCAAGCCTGATTGCAATCCCGTAACCATACACCAGCAGCTCTGCATAAAGTGCATACAGCCCTTCACGCGTCGCCCAATCCAATAATTCTTCGATGCGAGCCACGGACATGCCATCGGCGTAAATTCCTTGATGCATGAGGGGTATGAGGTCCCCGATCGCCCTCCGTCGAGCGTCGCTCTGCTCTATAAGGGCGGGCAGGAGGCAGCACGTCTTGCACTCGCACAGAAACTTGTAGTGTCTAAAAGTTCTGCGCGCCGTGCTTGGCGAGACGCGCCAGCTCGCAATAAAGAACCGTAATCTCTTCATCTTTCGCGATGGGACGCACGGCGCGGAACTGTCCCGTGAACGTCCTCGGATTAAAGAAGAAGTTGGAGTTTGGGGCGCAGTCATGATTTGCCCTACACAGAGTCGGAAACAATCCCGAGTACGTTGAATCCGGGATTGTGTTCGGGCTCGGAGCCAAGGGAATTGCGCAGCAATTAGTGTTCAGTGTGCCGATGATAGGCTCCTGCTCGGAGGCAAAGGAATTGCACAAATTCATGATTTTCTGCCGCGTGGCAAGGGATAGGTTTGATAATGCGGCTCGGTAGAATATGCCTGTTGTGCTTTGGTCTTCCGCAATGGCTATATCTGTCCGACTGACCACGACAGGCCGTTCTAAAGCGATAAGCTCCCCGGGAGCGATGGACCGGCGAGCAACCATTTTCATCCCTTTAGCGGAACTCTGTTCCAAGACGAAGGGAGGGTCGAGTGGCGGTGATGGAGCAGGGATTTTCCATACATCCTGTCGGGATATTTCTTGAATATTGTTCAAGTGGTCCAAAAAGACAATAGTAGCGTCTTGGGGCGGTAAATAGAGGAAGTGCGATGCCTCTGGAGCCTGATTATGACGGTAATCCGCCTCGATGATATGAGGATTTTCAGAATACCTGCGGCATGTTTCTGAGAGCTGGAAGTCGACATAGTTTGCATCCGATGGATTCTCGGCTGGATTAGATGGCATGAATATGAGTCGTTCCAGCAGAAGAACCTGTTGTGCGATACCTGGAGACGGCTTGGTTTCCGCTACGCGCGGTTTAGCTTGCTTTTTGCTAAGAAAGCCGCGCTTCATTCCTAGAGACATTTCGGAGTGGTGTGGTTAGGCTAACTCGGAAGCCGCCGGATGATAATCGGCAATCACGATCACGCAACATCTGCTGCGATCGTGACGCGGCTATCATGGAGGGATGAGGCTACAAACTGGCATTCCTACTGGTACATAGTGAGAAATTACAAGGCATAACTATATAGATCGAGGAAGTTCGTCGATGCATTCCCGAATAATACGCATCGTAGGCTCCTGGTCATATAGTGAACGGGCGCATACACGATTGGAGCATTTGGCCAGCCAGCATGCCTTGGCCTCGGGCCATTCCGCTAGACCGCTATCGAGAATCGAGTCGCCGAGCGGGCGAATCTCAACCTCCTGGATCATCCTATATTTTAATTCTCTCCAAGTGTGATAGTTAATTGGAGCGTGGCAATTGCCACATGTTGAACTGTTTTCCGAGGCGACAAAGGGTGGCTTATTCAAGCGGTCTCGAAGCCTAGCCAGTAAGTTGAGTAAACTGAAGGATGGAAGAAAACAGAAGCACATACGCCTCTTTACGGATATGGTGTAATTCGAATAAATTAAGCAAAGCCTCTGTCGACAATCGCTGAAGTAGGGGGCGAACTCCAGGATCGTAGAGGTGGTGGGTCAGGGTTTGAGTCGAAGCGAATCGGGCCTCTTCCTCCCATCCATAGCGGCAGGCAACAGTATAGAGACGAAATGGTTGATCTAAGAGGGGAGGGGTCATGACCAACAGGCGCATAATTGACATGGGCCCAGGCATATCGTATTTCTCAGCAGCAAATAGTATCCGGTCGACGACATCGTAATTTGTTACCTGGCGGGGTGATAAGTTTTGCAGTTGGTCGTTTGGAATCGACTCAACGGGCAAGAGGGGCAACCCTGAAACCATTCTCAACAACAATTCTAGGGTGTCTGTAGGAGTATCTCGGTACGAAGTCGAAAGACCCAAGGTTTCTGCTTACCTTCGTCTTCGTCCATGAATATGACTTCCACCGAGGAAGACTGACCTTGAGGGAGTGATAACATTGTTCGAAACCAGGAGGACGTCGTCCTCAAAACAAACGAATGGAGACGGAAAAAGAGACCGCCACCCTTGGCCGATAGGACAATATCGCCATCCGGGGAACAAAAGGATGGATGGAATACTGGCGAGCCCTCTGTCTGAGACTTGGATTCCTCGGATTCAGACTGCATTGAGGAACAAGTTGAAGAGAGGACCGGTTAATCATGTCATAATGATCCACGTGGGCGCGCCCGGCCCGGCAATGCCCGGCGATTGCCAGCCCCGGAATCCGAGTTCCAAATACCGCCATGTCCTTTCTGTTGCGTCCACCTTCTCTCCGACACGCTACCCACAATCTCAGACCCGTCCTCGACCGCTTTTGCTGGCTAGAAACAGATTCATGTCTCAGTACACTCATATTTTAGTTGCCCGACCGGAACCCAACGTCGCCCTGATCACGCTGAACCGGCCCAAGGCGTTGAACGCGTTGTCGTCCCCCCTCTTCGTTGAATTGAACAGGCCTTCCTAGAGGTTGACGCCGACGACAGTGTAGGAGCCATAGTTCTCACGGGCTCTGAGAAGGCCTTTGCGGGTGTGTCCCAGCGCGTCCATGTAAACGCCTGCTTGCCGACTGACTTTCACTGATAGCGGGGGCGGATATTAAAGAGATGCAGTCCAAAGAGTGTCAGTTCAGGTCCGCGGTTTCGAGGTTCTCGCTGAACCCGCATGGCAGATTCTGATGTCTTCAAGACTCGCTTTCTGGAGGATTGGACCCTTCTCAGCAGGACCCGCAAGCCCATTATCGCTGCTGTCAGCGGTTATGCTGTGATTATCCTTGTTCAGCGCATTTCCCACCCGTTTTACGCCGCTGAAATAGCTTGGCGGTGGATGTGAACTGGCGCTCATGTGCGACATCATTCTTGCATCGCCTACCGCGAAGTTTGGCCAACCCGAAATCAACCTTGGTGTCATTCCCGGCGGAGGGGGTTCCCAACGCTTGGCAAACATCATCGGAAAATCACGAACGATGGAGATGGTATTGACCGGTCGTAACGTCACTGCTCAAGAGGCCGAAAAATGGGGAATGGTCAGCAAGGTAGTTGGCGAAGGCGAAGGGCAAGTAGTCAAAGAGGCAATCGATATGGCTAAGGTCATTGCCAGCAAAAGTCAAATTGCCGTTCAAGCAGCGAAGGAGGTTGTTAACGCCGGTTTGTGTTTCGCTCCGCATGCATTCACCGAGACTGACCAGAATATCGACAGCATACGAGCTGAATCTTGCAGAAGGGCTTCGTTTTGAGAGGAGGATATTCCACGGTCTCTTCGCCACAAAGGATCAGAAAGAGGGTGAGCAACCTTGATACGATTAGCCTTTCTATAATCAATGTCGGTTTCTAGGCATGGCCGCTTTTGCAGAGAAGCGCAAGCCCGAGTTTACCAACTCATAATTGAACATACCTTTGTGTATCAAATATTGGAACTTGGAACGACTGTACAATCAATTCGACGAATTCACCAGTACAATATTGTGTTGCCCGTTGATCGCGCGTTTTCAAGGCTTCCTTCTCCTCCCCTTGTGTCGCAGTCCTGCCAATCAAGTGTCACGAGTTTAGTCTGTCGCAGGTTCTTGAAGTGAGAGTTTATTACCGAATTTGGCCGCGAGCGGTTGTAGCAGGCTGTTTACGTCGCCCGTGATCGCCAATTTTCAAAAGTTCTTCGGCATCCTCTGAGTCTCAGTCTCCACACAATGCTAGCCCGTTCGTCTTCGCGAGCAATATGCAGACATCTGTCTCAAGTATCCGTTGAATCAGGTCCGTGCTTTCTGTCCGCCCACGGCTGCATTCTCATAAGACGCGCGCAGCATTCCGGAGCGTTTCTTCGACATGTCTTCGTCGCGTTCTCTGCCGAAACATGTCGACGAACGATGATTTCCCTCTCGCCGCAGGAGAGACTCCAGAGATCCATCTGAGTGCGTAGCATGCATCCATTTAGGCGCTACATTTCACCGACATGTTCCCTCCTCCAGTTCAATATTTTCCTCAGAAGGACCGACCTGGGACCACGTATTCTCCGATATCAAGGAGATGCCACCGCAAATCCCAGGCGTGGGCCCCAGACGCCCGCGACGCCAGACCATGACTGCGCAGGAAATCAATGCTTTCAATGAGATTTTCGATTTGATTTTCGACTCCATGAGCGAGAAAGGATCTGGGCCCAGCCGTCCGGTAAACACTAGCGGCACGGGACTGGGCGATATGTTCAGCACCCTGCGGCGGCACTCGAAGCGGATGAAGTGGACCGCCCAATCTGACGAGGAGTTGGATAGCAAGAAAGAAGCCATGGACAGATGCGAGACCGACCAACAATTGCTGAATTGGGCGATGCGCGAAGTCTTCGGCGAATCCCAGTCGTATCAGCAGGAGTTCAAACAGGCGAACGCCACCATAACAGAGCTCATAAAGGCCAACGAGTTGATCAAGGCGAAAGAAGTAGAGTTGCCGATGATGCAGCCGCCGACATATCCGCATCTCATTTCACTCCTCATACGAACCTTCCGGGACAAATACCGTGACCCCCATCTGGCCTTATCTATGTTCGACTATGCTCGACATCTATCAGTTGCTTCCTACGTTTTTGGCTGTTCCACAAGCGCCTACAACGAGCTAATCGCGACGCGATGGACCTGCTTTCGTGATCTCAAGGGCGTACACGATGCTCTAGAAGAGATGACGGTCAATGGTGTTGATATGGATAAAAACACGGGAATTGGTGGAGAAGGTGCGGCAGGAAGTTGGGGAACGAAATCTATGGATGGAGGAAAATGAGATAGAAAGAAACGGCGGCGTGTGGGAGATGTTAAACAACATCGAAAGATTGGTTAACCTGACGGTGGTTTCCCGTGCCAGGAATCCCAGGCAAACCACGCGAAAGGAGTCCATGTCGTGGAACGACTGGAGATCGGAGGAACTGGCGAAGACAATGGAATGGGAGTTCGACAAATGGTAGCAGATTGTGTTCTTCTATAAATACATTCATTAATGTCGGAAATTGTGCGTCAACTAAACCTCTATGATGGATGGATCCGAGATAAGTGCTACATACAATGAAATGTCAACAACAGTGAGCCCAAGAAGGGGTATCAGTGGGATATTAAAGGTCCTGGTATGTGAAATGTGCGAAGGATTGAAACACTAGTGAGGGGGACGTCGGGATCGTGATTTCGAGGTACGAGGGGCAGGGGGATTTGACACGGCGCCCAACCCATGAGCAGGTTTATAATGCTCGTCGACTTCGCCGCATTTGAGATGCAGTAATAGGTTGTAAACGAAAATCTGTTCATATCTGGTCCAAAAGTTTTAGCGCCAAGTCGGAGTGGAAAGTAAAAAAAAATCACTGAGCGTTCGTGAATACGACAGACATCGAATCGGAGTTGCAGCGAAGCAGGTTGGGCGCCATGACCAACGCCAGGTTGGCAG
>JARKIE010000897.1:0-20873 GCA_029378255.1 Mycena rosella
ATCGTCAAAGGGCTGGGTGGACTGCGGATTGTGGACGCGTCTGTTTTCGTATGGTTTTACCTGAAATTACGGGCGAAAAAATGCTGATGGTATTTCGTAGCCGTTCATCCCCGCAGCACATACCCAAGCAGCCGTCTACACCATTGCGGAACGAGCAGCAGACCTGATCAAGTCGAAATATAATTAATACGTATGGGTCTTTCAACACTCGCTCCTGAACTCAGATTTACTACAGAAATGTCAAACCAGTCCAACCGAATCCGAGTCATTGTTTTGATTGTTATACGCTCGGTTACTCCTAGTGCCTTGTTACTGCCCTGAACACTGTTTCAGCGAACGAACCACTTACTTCTGTTGTACCAGGAATGGAAAGTTTTCAACCAGCTCGTCTCCCAACCACAACGACGCTCCGGTCGCATAGCCTACTAGAGGACCCTCGAAATACGTATTAGTTCTCGCGCAATCTCCTGTTGACCTTCAAGGACGAGCGCCCTCCAAGTGCGCGGCGGTAGAGGGTGACATGGGGTTCCATTCTCCGCGCGAAGCGTTTGTGTATCGTAAGCTGCATTCATCATCGAAGAGCCTAAAGTGCGTGAGACTTCCTCGGGAATTAATTCCAAGGAAGACGACGCACTTCGCCATCAAGTCGTCGCGCAGGGCATGCATATTATTCCGCCGTGTCTGACAGCCGCCCATACGCCTGCCTTCTTCTCATACTGCAGAGTGAGGTCGAAGGCAACGGATCCCACTGGGCGCATATATCGCCGAGGACCTGCAGCAGATCGCCGTGTGGGTCGTGGAAAGCGCCGAGCATCAGTGTGATATGCGGTGGGTCATCGCTGTACTCGGATATCGTTTCCTCCAGGACCTATAGGTCTTGCGATATCCCCGAAACAAAGGACAATTGTTGTCGGGGGCAAAGTCGATTTCTAGCCGGTCTGCAAGCATTGGCGGTAGTGGAGTGAGCACGGTTATGCCTTGAGGCGAGGAAGGAGCTAGTTCTTATCGTAGAGCCAGGGATTGAGTGAGCTAGCGCGCGCTTAAGTCGCAAACGGGAGCCTGTGCGGCTTTGAATCGATGACAAGCACTGTCAGCTGAGCCCAGGAAAGCTTAGGCAAGTTTCCTGCCGGTTTCCGCCTCCCCTACTTGCCGCTTTGCCAATCCCACCGGCGGGCCCAGATTCAAATGAAGAGCAACAAGAAATTACATAAAGTCGTTGGAAAGCCGAACATAAATTCTGAACATGATGCAATGAACTGCGCCTGGGGCTGAGCACGCGCTTACCGGTCGGTTCGCGTGCAAACGGGTGTGTGAATCCATGATAAACACTATCAGCTGAGCTTCCTGCAGTTTATGCCTGCTAACCTGCTAACGCCGCCCGTGAGATTCCAGGCGCGGGAATTTCCACCCGGCCGGCGACCAGGAGCTCACTACACAAAATTGAACATGATCTTCTTTCAATTAATAACTGATAGGTTCTGATTAGATTTTGACAGATCCTTCCATCACTCCGAAAGCGCTGCCTAGCCTAGTTTCGCCTGCTTTTCCCCGGGACCGAAGATGCTTTCAGACTGAAAGACAGCGGCGCGCCAGTAGAGCGGGGGACAGCGCGTTGTTCCGAATCCCTTAAGATCTCCTATCCTTCGCGTCTGCACGCGATACTTCGAAAACTAGCGACGTTCATGGCTCGGGTACGCGAGCACCACCGATCTGTCGGACCGAGCTGGACCAGGCTGGACCGAGTCGGTCTTGTAAATTTGCCCAGTCATAGGTCTGAAACTGTTTGAAACCGCAGTCTCGAGTGTAGCCAAGGGTGGTCGTCTCGCAAAAATTGAATTACAACCTACTGCAACCCAGTCCAAGTCTTGGACGGCCCTGGAGAAATTTGAACACCGAACACTGAGTCTAAATTTGGCATGCCAAGTTGAACCGTGTGAATAAAGTGGGACCGAAGATTAGCGTGCTAGTGGAGCGCCGGATCTCCGCGGTAGACAGTGACACAAGATTGACACACAAGATGAACATAAGACAAGATGATCTGCCCCCGCGCACAAGATCGCAGCAGCTCCACAAGCCATCAGCGGGCCAACTCCTCCCCGCACGAATAAAATCGGGGCTTGTCTCGAATCGTAAGGTGCCGATGTTTCCAGTTACGTGGAACCGTCAAAGCAGGAGTGCAGCGTTGGCTGGGCGCGCAAAGAAATGTCTGCCCAAGTGGGAGACTCCCCCTGAACGAACTTGAAAAGAAAAGAAAAATTTCCAACCGAAATCCGAACCAACATGGCATTTCTTTACATATGCGGTTAACTTGGTTCAACAAGAGGGATCCCCCCGCGCACGTGGCGACGTTTAAGCTATTCTTCGCTTCGAATTCCTTCCTCCGATCGTGTTAAGCTTCTAATACCGCCAAGCCCTTCGCGCGCTCGGCGCAAAAGCCTGCAAAAACAAAAAACATATAACTTAGAAGCGCAAGCGGGCAGCGAGAATTCAGCCCGGTCGCGCGCATTTACATGCACGTAAATTTACTCTCGCGCATTCATTCTCCTGTAGCCGGCGTTAACCAGAAAACTTGAAGCTCCACGGAACAGCACGGAACCCGGTCCGTCCGCACGCCTCAGCTGATTCCAAGAGATCGACGATCATCGATCAACGCCGCCACCATCACCGACGTCATCCCGCCGCGTGTCGCTCGCCACATCCTTCATCCTTCCTCCGCTATCCCAAGCTGTAATTTCTTTTTTCTTTTTCGAATATGAGTAAAGCCATCCATAATCCAATCCCATCCCATCTCATCGATATTTCAGACAATCCAGTCTCAGATCAGTATACGCATTTGTTTATTCTTTATCAGTTGTAACAGAGGGGCATTATACAGTAGGGTATCAAAATCAAATAGCAAACAGCAGGGATAGCAGGACGGAATACGGAATACGGAATACGGAATACGGAACGGAATACAGAAACGGAAACGAAAACGGTATGTAGAGAAGAAAGGTCAAGAGCGAATCGAGAAGGAATGGTACGTGAACAGTAAAGGTAAAGGTAAAGTACATGTAAGGTAAGGTAAGAAGGGTAGGGTAAGGAAAAGGGGGAATACTAATAGTAATACTATACAGTGGGTCATTGAGCGCGCGAGCGCTCGCGGGTCGTGATGGTCGGTCGGTGCCGATGCCAATGTCAATGCGGGGCGGGGTAACGGTGTGCGGGCAGGGGTATGCGGGCGTCGTGCGTGCGTGCGGGGATGAGTGTTGGTTGGGTGGTGGAGGTTATGCGTGCTGTACAATGCGTCGTCGTCGTCTCTTCTTCTTCTTCTTCAAAATAAATACAATATCCAATCCGGCGCGCGGGGGCGTTCACCACTGCTGGTGGATCGTCGCGGGCATGCGGCGCGGGATGATCACGCGCAGCAGCTCCCCGTCAAACTCGGCGCGCACTGCGCGAGGTCCGCGTCGTACCCGAACGAGATGCGTCGCTCGAAGTGCCCACCGCCCTCCTCCCACGAGTCCGCGACGACGTGCAGGATGCGCCGTTTTTTCGTCGCCAGGGTGCTAAAAAAGACAGTCAGCGGAGGACGGAAATCGCAGGGGGACGGGCGCACATTCCGTCGCGCTTGAAGCCCGGGAGGCGCACGATGAGGCGGTACTCGGCCGGCGTCGTTTCGACCTCGATCCAGCTGTCGACGGGCGGCGGTGCGTGGCTGAGGAACGGCTCGTACGACGCACCGCTCGAGCGCGTGCCCCCGCTCGAGGTGCTCGCGCGGCTGCTCGGCTGCTCCGTGCGCGGCGCCGCCAGCGCGTCCGCGTCCGGCGCGGTGGGGAGGATCACGGGCGGCTCCGGCGGGGGAAACACCGCGGGGCTGCGCAGCGAGGGCGTGCGGCTGATCGCGGTCGCGCCCGTGTCCGGCGGCGGGGGCGGCACGGGGGTGTATGCCGTGCGCGGGGGCGGTACGAGGCGACCGAACCCGAGTGCGAGGTCGAAAGCTCGGGCGGGGGCATCGGGGCGGCGCGGCGCGGGGCCGGGGGCGCGGGCGCGGGCGCGGCGCTCGTCGCGGGGGTCGGGCTGCGCGAGCCGGGGGCGGAGGGGAGGCTGCCGGAGCTGCTTGACGAGCTGCTGGCCCGGCTGGTGCTCGCGTGGGGCAGTGGGGGCCGCAGCTGGGCTCCGGCGGCGCTCCGCTCGAGGACCGGGGAGGCGGGGGCCGGGCGAGCTTTAGGCAGGGCCGAGAAGGGTATTTGGAGCGGTAGGGGGAGACTCGCAGAGGAGGTGCGGTCGACCGTCGAGGGCCCCGGGGTTGGGCCCCCCTTGGTCGAATTCCGGCCCTGGTACGAATGGGTCTCCGGCAGGGAATAGGGGCGCGCATGCGGGAGAATGGTGCTCGTGCCCGCGCCCGGCTGGAGCTGCGATTTTAGTTTTGCGGCCTTTGAAAAAGAGGACGGCGGAGGGGCAGGGGCCGCGGGGACGGCTGCAACGGGGGCAGTGGGCCTTGGGGGCGACCTGGGCTTCTCCTTTGGCTTCTTCTGGAGCTTTGCGCCAGCCGGAGAGATGAGCTCCCAGTCTGCATCATCGTTAAAAACCGAGGCAAAATACGAGTCCGGTTGCGGAGCCCGCATGTCCGTAATTGCGGGGGAAGGAAGGGGACCTCGCGGGGGGAGTTGAAGGAGGCGTGGCGACGAGAAAAAGAAGAGGAATGCGGCGGAGGTTGCGGTCGCTTGAGAGCAGTAATGGTACCTGAGAAAGCGGTCAAAACCCCGAAAGAGACCATGCGATACCATGATCCCGGCCGCGTATGGGAATTGCAAAAGCGGGGCCAGCATGTGGACAGTGTGCAGGCCTGCAGGTTTGAATGCCATACTGCCATCGTGGCCTGACGGTGGCCGATCCCTGGCCTTGCTCGCCGCCGTTGCAATTCTTGTCCGCCGGAACCAATGAAAGAAAAGAAAGGACTCGTTGGGACTAACCTCTGCGGTCCTTTTCTTCTTTTGTGGTTGCAGGCATGTCCTGCTCGTGGTGTTGCTTTGAGAGTTTTCGGGGAGGATGTGGTGGTGGGCCGGTGGAGGAATTCATCTTGAGTGGAGAGGGGCGCCACTGCCACTGCAAAAAGAAGTGAGGTCATGCTCCACATGGCCTGTTTCACTCTCCGGACAACTAAAACTTGAATTCTTCCTTCATTTCACTATCCACCACGTCCAATTTCGTGCAACATGCGCCACTAGCAACCACTAGCAACCACTGTCTAGACCATACTCTACCAAATTACAGGCTCGACATGTACAACGATGACGCACCGAGGTTGTGCTGTCACTTGCTGTGTATATCCGGATCCACCCAGTTCCATTGACCGCGGATCCAGTCCCAGTTACATCCTGCCTGCCTCTGAAACAGTTTCAAAGCGTCCAATCCGCTGCTGAGACACACCTCGATGGCGGCGCCGGCTCCCGCAAAAGCGTCCGAATTCAGTTCTCGCGTGCTGTCGCTCACCCACTGTGGAGCGCAGAAACCAAGCAGAAGCGCTGGGATCAGTCCGCCGGGCAGCGTGCTAATTACTTACACCGAACGGCGAACAGACAGCGACGGCCGGCGTTGTGCTTACCTCAGAGCTGTTACACGAGACTACTTCACGGAGGTGACGTCAGACCACGAGCGCGCTGAATATCTTTTCTCCAGGCGTCTCTCGATTTTTGCTTCAGAACTGGCTTCGGTCCCAGGGCGAATCCCCCCAAGTGTATCGGCTTGGCGATGGCTGTCTACGATTTATTCCGGCGCTTCGTTACGTTGCGCGGGTCTTCCGCCAAAAAACAAACAACCCAATTGACACGCGGGACTGTGAATCGTACCCTCCTTGAAGCTCTCGGCCCGACCGCAGAAATAGGAAGGTGGAACAGTACCGAAATAAGTAAATCGTTGTATGTGGTATGCGGTACAGCGGATCCGAGGTCGGAACGCATTATATCCGGCGCTGACCCCCGAAATGTATGTGGCGCTGACCCTCGAAATTCAGGCCCGAAGGTTCGACCTATGTCGCCCCTGTTGCGCTCGGAATGGAACGTTCAGAGCATTCCCCTGTTCAATCTTGTTCACTATCAAGATAATCCGGTGCGTCCGTTCGGCATGTGTTCATCGTCATAGCCCAACAGTGCATATACTCACCTCAACTCCGCGTACCGATTCATTCTCTCCCAGGCCCTCTGCGCCACCTTACTTCGATGCACAATGAATGCCATCACACCCGACTGATCCCTTCATTGTAGCCGACGTCAATGTATGTATCAACGCGATCGCGTTCAATTAACGAAAGGCGGCCGACTCCTAGAGGTAAATGTGCGGGGGAGGTAGAGGTTGAGGTAGAGGCTGGATTTGCCGCTTAACGATCAAGGTTGGAGGAATATCGCGTCCAGCCGAAACCTGCAGACACGGCCCGGCGCGAGGATGCAGTCCGAGTAGGAGTCGAGCTGGAGTCGAACTGGTATGATCACAGAGTGTTCGGTTAACCAACCAGCAAAAAAATCAATCTGCACGCTCCTGCAGGCTTATATGTGACAACCCTCTTCGCCGAGCGCATGGTTGAAATATATTCAGGAGGTTCGAATCCGGGAATTTGGACGAAGAGAATGATAATAAATCAACGGTGCCCGCTACGGAATGGCGGGACGTATGTTGCTTGTGCACGCCAACCCTCGAAATTTAACGTGGAGAACGCTGAAGACTCGAAATTCCTGTCTATGTCGCCCCGTTACATTTATTAATAGGATGCGTCTGGTGAACTCGGTGTGTCGGGCGTCCTGACGCAAACTTTGTGTACTCATCTCAACTACGCGCTCCAGCTCGGGCTTATCAAAACCCGCTCCACATTATCTTTGATGTTTCAACCTCTGCAACACGCACATAATGCTTTACACCCGGGTGATCACTTAATTGAATCATTTTGTAGCCGACGAGCCGACGCGTCATGTCAATGGCATTGGCACAGATTGGCACAGATTGGCACTCGACACGTTCAATTAAAGAAAACGCGCGGGTGCAGTCATAGGAAATTCCAATGTTGCCCGACTCCCGACTCCCGACGCTACTAATAGTAGCCGACGCTGCGGGACCCGAGGTAAATCTGCGAGCGGTTGAGTTCGAGGTTGAAACTTGTGGATTAAGATCTAGAGTCGGAGAAGGCGAAGGCTGCAGACACCGCCGCCCGCGGCGCAAGTGGGAGGCTTCGGGTTCCAGTTGGAGTCGAGCTGGAGTTGATGTGGGGTTCGTACGATTCACGAGCTTGGCGTCGCAGACATGGCGGTTGCCAGTGGGGTATTTAGTACATAGACATGATTATCAACTTGAAGGGGTTGAGCGGGAATTGGTACGTTTGGAGGGCCTGGCGCCACAGACGTGACGCGAGGGGATGTGTTGGAGCGTTCGAAACGCTGACTTCGACGCGGGTACATTCCACCGCTCCCAGTCTCCAACGATTACTGCCCCGGGCCCGGTACAAGCTACATGGTGCGCTGGGCAGATTTTATTATCCAGTACTATCCCTTCCAGTTGTTATAAAAGAGCGCGCCGGGGCGCTTCGGCGCCCCGGCACTTCGACTGAGGACGTGGCGCTACGTGGTCTAGCGCCAATTCGCTGATTTCCTGGCGGAGTTCGAAGGCTTCGGACACACGCGATTTTATAAAGAGAGAGATTGCAAGCGGGGCGGGGATAACGAGACTCTCTGCCTAAATGTTATAGCGCGATTTGATCCCATGCATTGTGTTCGATGGCGCTGAGAAACCGCCGGGGAAGCCCGGGAAAGTGGTATTCATGTGATGCTTGCCTGGTAGAAGGAGAAGGGGGATTTCCTAGTAGGCAGTCCCAAATTGAAACAGCAGGTAGCCGAGTGCCAGTGGGTCCTAGTGCCGCTGGTTGCAAAATTGACTCGGGACTTAGCAGAATGAAGTCGTCGGTACAGACATTTGTCGTTTTTTTTTCAGTGTATGTGTCGGGAAATTGGGTCAATGAGAAGGCCGGCTCGGAGAACGAGGGCAGCACAAGGGCAGCAAGCGCGGCGAAGGTGGGAAAGGCCGGGACTCGCTAATTTACCGATTTGATCCGGCCGCGGGAGCGACGCCACGAATCCCACAACCGCTCACAAACCTCACGGCGCTTGCCCCGAACGAACTTGGAACGAACTTTTCCATGCGACAAACCAACGACAAACGCCAAGCTGTCTACGATACATATCGATGGCGTATATCCTTCACCCGGTACCCCCTGGCACCTGTGCTTCTAGCTCCGCACCCGAACCTCTATTTCTGCTGAGTGGACATTGGATATAACCGGAAAGTTGACGGTGGCTCAAGAAAATCGTTCGGACATAAATAAATACTTCTCTTCTACGACTAGCTTGCGTGTGTATCTATGTATCTTATTTCCTCTCGGCGAACTTTCCAATGTACACCGGATCTCGGCGGTTTCTGGAGTGGATTCTCTTGTCAATCCAGTAGTACAATCCTAAACCCGAGCACTGATACCTGGTGATGTGCCTCACCAGCTATTGTTTACCTGCACACTGGCTGTGTTCGAATCTCGATCTCTGCCAATTCAATCCGACACCACTTGACAACCTCCTGCTCTTCTCCGACTTGCGTTTATAATCCTATAACCTCTCGGCTGGCTTCCCGACGCGCCACTAATATCCGATCCCGGATTTCAGGCTGCGTTTGTATGCATATCCCTCCTCTCATTCTTGCGTTCTGGTTCAACAATAGTCCTGCTGGCTCCCAGTCTTTCCCAGCTCGAGCTCGGTGCCAAGTACCTTCCGTGTTGCCCCCGGTGTCCTTGGCGCACATGTGTTTCTATAGATAAGCATCCAGGTCTACCAGCTCGCAGTCCGTACGCACCTGGAACTTGTCGATCTCGACTTTCAAAGCATCGCCGACTCCTCTGGATCATTTCCCTCTCCTCTGTATCCGGTTTCTCTCATATCTCCAAGTCGAGATCTCAAACGCTTATTCCATGAGATTCGGCCTGTATACCGCCGCAATTATGACGCTGAAACCCCCCTGCTTCTGGCGCTGCATTACGAAATGGGATGCCTCATCCTCCGCACACCGCTTTGCTTGAACAGGGCGAGTGCAGCGGGCAGCGTCTTTCCTGCCGCCTTCCAATGTTGCGTACACTCTCGCCTCTATTTTGCTCGGACTGCTCGATTTCCAATTACTCTCCCAGATACTTTCGGAATCCGCAGTGGTGCGTGGGTGGGTGCGTGTAGGGAAATCTGTTCTACATACACGCCTCGTTTCTCCCGCGCTACGAGCGCACCTCCCGACATCCGTGGTCACAACGATGTCGTGGCATTAATATCCGTGCATACGCAAGTAATCGAAGTGGTCGTGGAACTCAATTCCGGACACCGCCGGCGCAATTTGGTCAAGAGAGAGAAGCACAAGCACCTCCGACCTCCGTCCACGATCATTATACATGTCATTTCCCACACTTTGGATCTCACAAGACCATTCTCTGGTGCATTGGGACATCGTCGCCCTTGTCGCCCATCAAATGACGTTGGCCATTTTAAATCTAAATGTGTTTTGTTCCACGTCCTCACCAATTTTACGCAGGAACGTGCTTAAGGCCTTGAACTTCCTGCCTAGACTCTTCTGGGCAGATCAGGTTTTATACCTGCCGACGGGTCGGACTTATGCAACTGCCCCTCCGCGTCATAGCTTCACGTATCCCGGATCTTATTTCCTGGATCGAACGACGACACCATACTCACAAAGATTCTGGCCAAAAATCCAGTAATAACTTTGAATGCAGGGCCTACAAAGGGAACTTGTGGCAAGACGGATGATCCTCGTGACATCGTCCACTTCGTACTCGACTCGCACTGGCGTACAGATCTCAAATTTCCGATGTCACTCCTTCAGCATACGAGTGGCTGGCATGTGGCTTCAAAACTTCACCCAAAAAGAGTCGCGGTTCCCGCGAAATCCGGGAGGCATTTCTTTGAGATATTTTTTGATCAAGGCGACAATTCAAAACAAGTTCGAGCGGCGTGTTTACATTATTTAAGGTGCCTAAAGTCTTGGGGCGATCCAATATCTCCCCATTTTGGTCCTACCATCGCCGCCATGCACTGAAACCATACTACTGTGTCTGCCGTTTAGAGAATGGTCCATCAGAATTCCACGCGATCGGGAAACGCATGGCCGAGGTATCAGAGTGGACGGTCGGACACAGCGTCGGCTCCTCGAACCTAAGGGCAAATGGCGCCACTGGACGGCTCTTGCCTGCCCTAGGAAAGCCGTGGACGGTGGATCTATGTCGTAGCATGTTCGATCGCACTCCTGCAATAAATACACTCAAGGCGACGTTGGGATAGCATCGAAAGAAATCGAACCAAATTCTTGCGAACAGTCGGAAGCAGGGCAGGCAAAGGCTGAGGGAGATGGGTGTAAGGATGCGATATATCACATATGACACATACACGTACGCTTTTCATTGGTGTGCGTATTTCGGTGTGTTTTCAGATCGCACGGCCTGGATGTCAGAATTGAGTAATGCTCGGTGGCTCAACTTAATCGGTGTCACCGCGTGAAGCGTTTGCCGCATTCGGCGCACATGTAAGGCTTCGGGGGGATTGACATGGGCGCATCATGAGACGAGCGAGCCTTCCGAGTCGATATCATGCCAGGTTCCGGCTGCCTACCTTTGCCGGGAGGCTCTGTACTGCTGTGTAGGAGGTAGGTTCGCAAGGCGCGGCATATAGAAACATGCTCACATGGGAATGAAATTCGTACGACCAAAGGTAAGATCATGTACTGGAGACATTTCCAAGTCTTTTTCGCCCTGGGGTGAGAAGGCAAAGGGTTCTTGGAATCTGAACCAAAGACAAGCACGGTTAGGACAACAAAAACGATATAGAGGCACGCACATTGCACTGAAACCGCTCCTGGACTCGGATAGTCGTTGGTCGTTCGTGTCGTTGGATGAAGAAGGCCACCTAGAGCTGAGTGTTATCTCAAGTTATCCTGTTCGAGAAATCACCCACAAGGGGACGTAATTGTGGGAGAATATACGTGTGTCGGCCGGGGGTGTGAATGGAGGGGCGGTGATAGAGGAAGATGCGGAATTTGAGGAGGCCCCTGGCATGTCACAATCCGAGGAATATTCGGCAATATCAAATGGCGTACTACCCCACTCGGAGGAAGTCGGCGATGTTGGGTAGTTGTCACCGAGCGCGAGTGTCAGGCTCGGGTATCGTTGGATCACTTCGTTGGGAAAATCCGGTCGGGCATTGTACGTCACCGTAGAGTTACGGTGGCGGGTCATTGGTGCGTAAAAGAAATCTCTGAAAAATATTTTGTTTCAGAACCGTTGTCTCATCATTATGAGAAATAAATTGATAGGTCTAGTCCACTCAACGTTGCTTGATATCGAGGAGCTCTGCAACGAATCTGACCGAGAGACGAGTCAGATGTTTCGGGCCAGAAAAATGGGGCCAAGACGGGCATATGATGCATCTATATATTCTGGCTGGACCCCCTAGACCCACGAGAACCCTCATGGCATACATACACGCTCCGTATAACAGGTCAGGCGTCTGGATGATCCCGAGGGCAAGCTGTTAAAGAAGAGCTCTCTTCCCCGCCGGTCCAGGGAAATCGTTGCGTACAATTCGGATCGGAGTCGCGAATTCCACTGGTCATGGATCTTGCTCGTGCAATAATAATCAATGTGGAATCTGGCAAATGCAAGGCAATCCACTTACTTGTGAACTACAACATGAAAAGCTCCGTGGCATGCAGGAAATGCAAGGAGGGGGGATCGCAAGTTGCGGCGATTCGCAGGGCGCTTATTGAATTGGGAATTGAGTGGCCGTTCCTCATGTAAAAATATGGTTGGTAGATAACATCTGAGTTTTCGCGAAGAGATATTTAATTTGGGATCTGCGTCTATAATCCCGCCACCGGGATTCGGAGACGGCGTCGGGCTTGGATGTCCTCGGGGATGCTGGGAAAGGTGTGCCGAGGGCCTTGTGCTTGCTTTATCGGCGTTGGTGGGAAGCGCCACATAAAAAATCGCAGCAACGCAGGAGCGGTGGGAATCCGGTAGGACAACGGCGGAAGGAGGCGAGCATTATGATTTGTCCCAATCCAGTACCCTGTGGCTATTTCAATCTCCCAATCATACCCTCGATCATCGAACGTTACACACCGCCCTTGTGTTGAATAGTGCAGCCTATCAAGTTAAAACCGGAGCGATACAAGCATCATGGCTCGTTCGGGTTTTAGACTTTGAAGCCCTGGACACATAGCCAGAACAGGGTGGTCAACACAATATAATGGGTGTAAACCCAAAGCGTACTCGAAACCAGGGCTCGCGCGGTTCCTTGGGCATCCGCTCCGGCACGGGCTCTTCGTCGGCATCTGCAGGGACACTGACAGAGAGCGCGTGGCCATCAGGGAAGCAGTAAAAGTAAAAGACATGAGGGAGTTCCTTTGGCCTGCGAAAAACGAGGAGTTCCGAAATCCTTTTGGTGGCTCTTAAAGTTAGAGCCTGCCGCGGAGGAGTATGGATGGTTCACTTCCGTGACTCCGGCTGAAAGTGAGGGAATCTCGAGAGTGGTTCATGGTCAAAATTTCGCGGGAGGCTCCGGAATATACTTTGGTTCCGTGATATCTGAGAGGCTCCACGGGCTCCAGGGAATCCAGCGACGATCGAGGTGAATTGCCTAGGCATTCCAGCGGCATTGGAACTAGGATCAACGAGCAGAGAAGGAGGTAAGTTCAAGTTCCACTCTGCTCCGCAATCGTGTTTGATCCGATCGAATGAATGGGCGTGAAGGTCAGCTGAGTGACGGTTAGTACTAATAATTGACGACGGTTAAGAACGACACTCGAACAAGCTACGGCTCAGCGCTGAGCTGTCCCAGAATCCCAAGGTGATTTTGAGCTTGCTCCAGACAGACACTTCTGTTGGCAGTCACACAGGACTTCACAGCGAACACGGGAATGTTATTCAGGGAAAGGTATCCGATCGCCGGTCGTATATGAGGTAAAGGAAGGCTGTAAGGGGCTGAACACAGGATACGAAAGGTGTGCAAGGCCCGCCAAGGGCTGTAGACAAGGCTGTAAAGAGCTCCGTAGCTGTATAACGCGCGTGACAGGCCTATTTCATAACTTCGAAGCTTCTACCTCGCGTGTTCAAGCATCTTAGATCGCACTGAACTGGGAAATGAAGCTGAGCACCTCCTGGTACTAAGATAATGAAAGACAACTTCGTTGGTCGGACTTGGTCCTGCCGTTCCATATGTAAGAGAATCGTTTAAAGCAGTACTCCGCAGTGCACATAAAATGTGACAGGTTAAATTATAAGATGGCCACGGACGAGCTCTCCATGCATCTATGGATCATCGTTCACCAGGCTAAATTGAGATCAAGGCCCTGCTCGACGAGATCCTGCATCCTATGTATGAGGCCACCGTTTACAGACCTCTCATACCGCAGAATTGTCGCTTTCTGCAGTCGCGCCACCCGCGAACGAGTGGCCCGGCGGCCTCCTGTGCATCCGTCCACCACCGGGATCTAATCGTTGTTTCGAGCATGCGCTCCGAAAATATGTATCGATCGCTTCCCAGTGTATCTGCCGGAGCTGTGGCGCCAGAGGTGCGGCGCTGTCGTTCTGTCGTACGTCAGCAGCCGTAGGACGTCTTCGTCGATACAGTCCGCACTGTCTAGGACTGTGAGCGTCGTGACCTCCGGGGCACGTCGAAGAAGATGATCAGCTCTGCAGGGGTGATGGGACAGTTCGTCAGGGCGATGTCCGCAATGTGCGGGGAGCGGAGCTGGAACGCGGAGAAATCGTCCATTGGCCACAGAACTCCGGGTGTCGAGTCGAACACAAGCGCGAGAGTGCGCAGAGAGGAAGGGATAATGGCTCAAAAAGGGCTCCACGTGGCCGGTTTCATCATCCCCCATGTCAAGCGCACTTTTAGCGTCTCGAGGAAGGGAAGAACCGTAGCTGGCGCGCTTACGGCGTGCTGAAAGTTCCATTCCGTTGTCAACAGGTCGGCCGATAAAGACTGGAGCATTGCATGAGATTCTCGCAGCGGCAAGCGAGTGGTGCTCTAGTTTGAGGTGTGTCAGCTGCGACCATGGCATGAGTAAGAGTTGATCTTGTGATGTAACGGGGCCGTGCAAATGCAGCGCAAGGCGTTGTAGCCTTGGGGCCGGGCAAAATGCTCGTACTGGATCGGTTTGGCCGTACGTTCATACTGCATGTCGAGGCTTTCCAGTGCCGGGACGACCCCCAGCAGTGCGGTCAAAGGTTGAACGAAAGACAGTCCACTTTGAGCGATTTCCACCTGCGGATGGTTGCGCCATGCCCGTATGACGGCCGAGGTCGTCGCGGCCTGGGACATTGCTCCCGCTGAAGTGATATATCGCCCGTCTGGGTCAGTGACACTGAGATGGGGAGCGGAGCGGAACGTTCAAGCAGCGTTTCTAACCCGTTGAGGAACGCCTCTGTTTTACAGCTTTTTCTGTCCAGCCGTACATCGACGACCCTCGCAGTCCATAACTTGGTGTGCTGTTGACTATCCGCCTCCAATACGGACAGACATGTGAGAGGCGGAGTGCCTGCGGGATGGAGCTATTCGGAGCGTCGGCCTCGTCTATTTGAATCGGCTCCGAGTGTGCGCCTTCGACGAATACGCGAAAATCTCCACAAAAGTTCGGTTGGTAGCTTGCCCATCGGAGTGGCCATCAACCACAGTCGCGCGAGCGTACTGCGCTCCTTCTGGAGCTCCAATGTAAGGTCGAAGATCTGGGATTCAATACGCAGGATTCTGGCCTCCGCTGCGTCGATGAGGCTCTTGACGTGGGCATTCGAGTTCAAGAGGGCTGTCTGTGCTGGGTAGTCGGCCATAACTTCGATAAGTATGGCTGTTGTGATGAGTACTTATGCATTCAAAGAGAAAGAGCAAGGAACTGACTAGAAATTGAACTGAGATGGAGAATTGATGGAAGGGACTGCCGATCACGGACGCGCCGGATTAGACGTCGGGAACGCGACTTGGACTGTATCCACCACCTGGCTGTGCCGCTCTCGTTTCGGTCTCTCTGGTAGAGACCCGTCGCAGGCCGACTTTTTCGAAGGCAAGTTCTCTTCGCATCTCTGTATCCATAATTCTGAGGACTTTCCCAGTTTACAAAACATTTCCTTTCCGCCTCAAGCAATAATGGTAAAAATAAGCCCATGCCCCCGCAGCTACGACTCTGACCGATTCTTGGAAACGTCCAGGCCACGACAATTCAATTTCCCAAATTACGCAGCCTCCTTGGAGCCCGCCAGTTCACGCCGCCACTACTGCGTATATCACCGAAACTGTCGACAAGATTATTATCGTCAATGACCGAGAATGCTTTTGCTGGCGCACAAGGGAACAGACCGGGGATTCGGTACGTCCTTTGTCCGTTTAATCGGGCCTCTCAAATTTGAACAGCAACTTCCACACTGGTCGGGTCGGCTGCTTCTCCATTCGTGTCTACGTCTCTCTCTGTGTCCAAGTCGCAACCTACGTCCTGGTCCTCCGCCCCCGCAGCGTCTTCAGCTTCATCTACGGCTTCGGCGACATCTCCGTTCCCAGACCCCACCGAGCTTAGTTCTATCTCTGCCAGCTAAAGCTCATCATCGATCGATCGCAAAGCTGTCAGCGGAGCCAAGACCACTCTTAACAATGACAGTTCTCCCACATTCTTAGACTTTTATGTGTGTCTGATCCCCGCTGTTTTCCAGCCGGAACTGGGACCGTATTGCCGGATAGCATCTCTAGCACCACGTCCACGAGCCAGGCAATCCCGGTCGGGGCAATAATCGGCGTGGTCATCGCGGGTATCCTCGCCACAACGCTCGTCCTGCTCCTCCTAGTGCTCTGATCAAGGCGCCGCTCAGCGCACGCGGCTGAACTGCCGATGCTCCTTACGACGACGGTGCGTTTCACTTCCCAGAAAACAGCCGGCGTCCACACTGACACGACATCAGAAATGCGACAAGAGGGCCCACCAACCCATGCCCCACGGACTTGCAGCCCAACCGTGGCGGGGGCAGGGTCCCAAACTGGATGCTCCGCAACAGCCATCTCGCTGGCGCGGATCAGCCCTCGCGCGGAGATTCCTTCGAGTCTGAAATGTACAGCATGGCGTATCCAAACCTGGTGGCGAATCAGCAGTACCCGTTTGCGCCCCCCGTCGTGTTCGCGTCTCCGCAGCGCCCTAGTCGAAAACGGGGGGATACCTTGGGCAGCATGGGGTTCCTCTCTCTACATTTTCGGTGAACTGTAGGATAGCACGGCAACGCGTGACGACGGCATTGGACCTCACAAACACTGTATCGTATTCCCCGCTGTACTAAATAAAACTGAATGTATCCACCAGTTGTCATGATCCGCCAATGGAGATGAGCCTGTCTCCGTTACTCTCACACTGATTCGATCGCCGCCCGGAGGTTTGCAACTCTGGTCAAAGCCCGCTGGTCCGAGTCAGAGTATGGTTTTATGATCGCGTACTTATGCTTTCCTCTTGATGTCTTTCCTTTTTTCTCGTCAAAAGGGAAATAATGTGGAGAATTACAATTATTCGTGCTACGGTAATATATTCTTGGGTTGCGTTATTTACGACTCGGAATAATCGCAGGGCGATAACTACGACAACCGACAACCCTAAGTACGCAATGTCCGCCGACTTCTAGCTCCAGATCTCGCGGGCAAGGCTGCTCGCATCGACAGACTCCACGGCGGCAACCGCCTTTTCACGAGATCCTCGAGTGACGAGAGGATTGCGGCGTAGTTGGAGCTGTCGGCTGCACGCCGGGCAGGAAGAGGGAGGAGAGGAGTGCCTCGAGGAGCTCGGCACTAGCCGGATGTCCGGACGAGCGGAAAATGTCCAGAGTGGCACCGCTCGTCGTGTCGCTAGAGTCGAGGGCCTTCAAGCTGTTCCATAAGCTATCCGAAGTAGCTTGAGCGTGCGTGGGGCCTCATCAGGGTCATCCCAGTGGTAGTCGAAGAGAATCTCCCTCCATGCGCCTGCAGGTCCTCACGGGGCTTGAACTTCTGCGTGAGCACTTGAGGAACACGTACACGGCGGACTCGATGTCGTCGTGCGGGAGCGGATCCTTCCCCGCGAGGCTCGCTGCTGACATTGTGTCCAACGTGCCGGTGAGGCCTTTCCCAGTAAACGGCTCCACGAAGCGTCGGCCGATCTCCCAATCGACCATGACAAGCTGATTGTTGGCGAAGAGGATATTGTTCACTGAAATGTCGCGATGGATGACGCCACGGCGGTAGGCGTCGAGGATTGCTAGGAAAAGCTGCTTCACAGCGGTGAGGAGCTTGGGTGCCGAGAAAACGTCCACGAGCTTGCGGGCCCCGTGTGGCGAGGCGAATACCATGACTTGAGGTGGCGGCGGACCATGGCGGGGAGAGCCGTGAGATCGCTTGCGGGTCGCTTCCGCCCCGGGTTGAGAGGAGGCGAGCCATGCGCAGCAAACGCTGCGACGAGCTTTGGCGCGTAGGCGGGCCCGCTCATCGCCGGCGTACAGAGCGTCGTGGAAAGGCGTCGAATGCAGCCGCGACAGGCGCTGTTTCAAAGAGAAAGAGCAAACAAAGGAACTGAGTAGACTACTCACACTTTATCATTTCTAGCTCGTACCTCCCTAATTTGGAACCTCTTTGTGCCTTTTCCTTGAAAGATTCTCGTCGAAAGGAAAAGTACGTAGAAATCATTGTGGAGAATTACAATTATTCGTACTACGGTGATTATATTCAGGGTGCGTCATTCACGACTCGGAATAATCGCAGGGCGATAGCTACGACAACCGACAACCCTCATAATACACAACGTCCGCCGACTTCTAACTCAGTCGATCTCGCGGGCAAGGCTGCTCGCATCGACAGACTCCACGGCGGCAACCGCCTTTTCCACGAGATCCTCGAGTGACGAGAGGATTGCGGCATAGTTGGAGCTGTCGGCTGCACGCCGGGCAGGAAGAGGGAGGGAGAGGAGTGCCTCGAGGAGCTCGGCACTAGCCGGATGTCCGACGAGCGGAAAATGTCCAGAGTGGCACCGCTCGTCGTGTCGCTAGAGTCGAGGGCCTTCAAGCTGTTCCATAAGCCTATCCGAAGTAGCTTGAGCGTGCGTGGGGCCTCATCAGGGTCGTCCCAGTGGTAGTCGAAGAGAATCTCCTCCATGCGCCCTGCAGGTCCTCACGGGGCTTGAACTTCTGCGTGAGCACCTTCTTGAGGAACACGTACACGGCGGACTCGATGTCGTCGTGCGGGAGCGGATCCTTCCCCGCGAGGCTCGCTGCTGACATCGTGTCTAATGTGCCGGTGACCGTGCCTTTCCCGGTAAACGGCTCCGCAAAACGTCGGCCGATCTCCCAGTCAACCATGAGAAGCTGATTGCCAGCGAGGAGTACGTTGTTCACCGAAATGTCGCGATGGATGACGCCACGGCGATAGGCGTCGAGGATCGCTAGGAAAAGCTGCTTCGCAGCGGCAAGGAACTTGGTCGCCGAGAAAACGTCCACGAGCTTGCGGGCCTCGTGCGGCGAGGCGAAGACCATTACCTCGAGATGGCGGTGGACCATAGCGGGGAGATCGCTTGCGGGTCGCTTCTGCCCCGGGTTGAGAGGAGGCGAGCCATGCGCAGCAAACGCTGCGACGAGCTTTGGCGCGTAGGCGGGGGTGCGCTCGTCGCCGGCGTACAGAGCGTCGATGACGATCCTTTCCCGCCAGAGCCGGTCCTCGGCAATGAAGCTCGCCTTGACGACGACGGGTGTCGGTTCCTTGCCGTTTCGTGGAGCTCGCCCTCGAGCACAAGTGTCGAGCGTTGAAAAGGCGTCGAACGCAGCCGCGACAGGCGCTGTCCATTGAGGCGGACTACTCCTTGAGCGCCAGGAAGAACGACGGAAGCGGGCACGGCGTCGCCGACCGAGAAGTTGGGGGGAGGAGAGGTGAAGTTGTAGGTGAAGAGAGGGTTGTAGCCGAGCTGGTACATCGAGGTCGTGCGGAAGAGGTGCAAGAGGGCCGAGACGGTGGGGAAGCTGTCCGATTTGAAGCAATCGTCAACGACGGCAAACTCGAGGCGCTCCTGACTGAGAACGACAAGAAGAGCTTCGTTTTTGCTTTGCCGTGGAAAGACAGCGTCGGTACAAAGAGTCGCGTTGGCTGGAACGTAAGGAGGTCGTCCGCGTTGGTGATAGCCTGCTGGTACTTGCCCACACCAGCACTCGCACCGAGAGGGAGTTAGACGTGACAGCCAGTGGGTCGGTTCTGGTAAATTCGACGTTCACGAAGATGTTGAACATGGTGGAAACCTCTGCTGCGCAAGGGCGAAGGGAGGCGTCGTACTTCCTCTTCTTGTTGTAGCCGTGCTGCTGGGGCAGCTCGGCAGCGGGGGTAGGGAAGTAGTCGAGCCCGAGCGGCGAGTTTTCTCTACGCAGCCTGCGCAGGTTCATTGTGTCGGCGGCGTGCAGGATAGACTTTCAGAAGGGAAAAACCTACATCTGCAAGCCGAGAAAGCCAGTAGCGGTTATCTATCATGCGGTCCGCCGGCTTGGAAGATGATGTGGACTCCTTGCTAAGGTTCTCGAGTACAGCGTCCTTGAGCGTCGCGTGAGTTGAGTGCGCGCCACTTTCTTGAGTTCCGCGAGCTTGTCGACTAGCCGGCGTGCCTAGTCTGGCAGCAGACGTCGAGTGGTGAGAGTACAACGTGGCCGGCAAAGTGTCTGGCGCAGTATCGGGTGTCATGTTCGCGCTGCTCCTTGCGCTCGCCGCCGATGAGGCCGGTTGCAGACCCCGTCACCATGTCTTGTCTGGGTATTCGATTGCCTCAAGATCCGTAGGAAGGAGTTGAGAGTCGGACGCCTCTGGCACGACGGGCTGCAGAGTCGAGAGGCCCAATGGAAGGGGGTCCCCGGCCCTGTAGGAATATGTTTCAGGGACAGAGGTACTTACTCCGGGGAATCTCACAGGAAGGATGTTCATGCGCATCGCCTCGCGCTCCTCCGAGGCAGCCTTCTCGTACAGCTTCAGCGCCGAAAGCTGGCGTGGATACTCATCTGTCATTTGGAGAGCAGAGAGGAGGATAGGAGAATCCTCAAGAGGTAGCAGATCGTGGAATCGGGCACACTGATCATCACACGTAAGGGACCCTCCCCCCCCCAAATGCGGAAGTCCCATCATTCGCGCGCCTCAACAGAGCCGCGCGTTCCTCGACTCTTCGACCGCAGTAGAGCCTCTAGCAGCCCTACCATTGTGTCAGAGACTCCTCCCAAGCTCAATGAGCCCTTACTTTCGCCACCTTTGAACACTTGCACTGTGCAAATGACAATATCTGCTGACGCAGATACCAAATGAGGCAAAACACGTGACTTTGTTACGTATGTTGATCAGTGTGCGGAATTCAAGGATCTGCTCTTGGGCGAAAGTAAGGGCTCGTTGAGCTTGGGAGGAGTCTCTGACACGACGGTAGGGCTGCTAGAGGCCCTGCTGCGATCGAAGAGTCGAGGAACGCGCGGCTCTGTTGAGGCGCGCGAATGATGGGACTTCCGCATTTGGGGGGGGAGGGTCCCTTACGTGTGATGATCAGTGTGCCCGATTCCACGATCTGCTACCTCTTGAGAATCCTCAAAAGAGTTGGCAATCACGGACGTCGGGTCATTGATGGCAATTGTCCGATTTGGTCCTTATCCTGGATCCACTTGCACAAGAAACCGTGTCGACCGTTCCCCCTACGACGCGTATTCTTGCATTTCTCCCAACAACCTTGCTTTCCTAGTATCAGCAGCATCTTTCAGAGCCAGGCCGGTAGGCCAGTATTTCAGCCCATGAGTTAACATACTG
>JARKIE010000898.1:0-20858 GCA_029378255.1 Mycena rosella
GTTGCTCCACTATACCTGTATCCCAAGTCAATATCCATCGCGTTCGCGTTCGCGTGCGCCTTCAAATTCGCGCGTCGTTCTCTTCCCTCGCCTAATAAGAAATACGAAATAAGAAATAAAGAAACATCCTCCGAACAAGAAATACCAGAGCCCGCGCCTTCTTCGCATTCTTTCTTCTCACTCGAACCAAGAACGTTCGTCTCCGAATCTGAAGTGGGTTAAATAAGTCTCAAGTCTCTCTCGCGTTTTTCACAAGTCTTAATCAAGTCCAAGTCCCTCCTCTCCTCTTCTTAATATCATTCCCAGCCTCAAACTCAATTCACACACCAAAAAATGAAAACGACCTCTAAGAATTTCGATTTCAATTCCTCTTCCCCTACTACTTCCCCTCCTACTCCTACGGATACTGTACAGCGTACAACAAGTTAGATAATAAATAGCGGGGTGTCCGACGAGCGCAGCGCTCGAAAACACGAATGCAGAAGACCGTATGTGCAATGTATGTATGTGCACGAACGAAGGCGACGTCAAGTCAAAAAGTACGAAGTTATATATAAGCGCAAGCGCGCGTGAAGTGAGGCGAAGTGGGGCGATATAGGCAAAGTGGGCGGAATAAAAACAGATAAACAAGAAACGGGGGGGGCGCGAATAAAGATACAGACGGGGATACAGACTGGATTTTTTGGAGGGCGCGGGTGGGGTGCGGTGGGTGACGGGGGGACGGGGGGTATGCAGGGCGGGGTGGTATGCGGGATAAATAAGGATAGGGGCGGGCGGGGGTGTGGCGCGGTGTTTTGTATTTTGGATTTGGGATATGGATGTGGATGTCGCGTCGAGCGTCGAGCGGACGAGTGGAAGTAGAAGTGGGCGCCGAAACGAAAGAAAGCAACAAGGCAAGGCAGCCTCAAACGACCACCGCCCTCGGCTCCTCCTTGACGTTCACGTCGTCCCACCCCCCGGAGCGGCGATACAGCTCCCCGTCGCCGAGGTGCATCTCCGGGCTGCCCATCGCGTGCATGTGCGGGCTCCCGTGCGCCATCATGTGCTGCTGCTGCTGCTGCGCCGGGCTCCCCCCCATGTGCGGCGAGTCGTGCTGCTGCGCGTGCGAGTGGAGCGCGTGCAGCGAGTGCAGCGAGCTGCTCGACGACGCGTGGTGCAGCCCGTGCAGCGAGCCGTTCGACGCCGCGTGGTGCAGCCCATTCCCGTTCCCGTTGCCGTTGCCGTTGCCATAGCCGCTCGAGGACGACGAGGACGCGGAGGAGGAGAGGTACACGCCGTTGCCGAGCCCGCCGGTCGTGTTGCTGCGCGGCTTCGTCCCGCGGCCGCCGTGCTGCGGGTGCAGCGCGGGGATGTCCGGCGCGTGCGGGAGGCGGATGCCGCTGCCCATGCCGCCGCCCATGCCGCCCATGCCCCCGAGGAGGCCGGCGGAGTGCGGCGGCGAGCGCGAGGCCGAGCGCGAGTGCGACGAGTTGGAGTGCGCGGAGGACGAGTGCGAGGAGGAGAGCGAGAGCGCGGGCGGCGGGTGCGGGGAGAAGGCGGGGGAGCTGAAGGACGTGGGCGGCGCGGAGCCGGTGCTGTACACGGAGACTGCGCGAAGATATGAGTATAGGAAAAACGCGGGTGGGGGAGAAGACTAACCCGAATCGTCCCAGTCGCTCGCGCCGCTGCCGCTCTGTGCGCTGCTCCCCGTGCTGCTCACGCTGCTCCGCCTTGCCCCGGCGCCCGCGCCCCGCTTCGCCGCGCCGGCCTTGGGGCTCCCGAGCGCGCCCTTGGCGCCCTTGCGCGCCTTGTTCCCCGCGCGCAGCTCGTCGAAGCGCAGCGGCCGCGCCCGCAGGTGCGTGCGCTCGTACAGCCCGCACTTGTTGCACACGATCTTGCCGGGATTCAGCGTGCTGCGGCGCCAGGAGGGCGGCTCGGTCGTGTGGCAGTTGAAGCAGCGGCGGCGCAGGTACTGCGTCTCCTTGGACGCGGCGTCGTCCGTATGCTGCACGGGCAGGCCGTGCGGCGCAAAGTGCAGGCCGCCGTGGTGCGCGGGGTGCTGCATGTGATGCGGGTGCGGGTGCGGGCGGTAGAACTGCTGCTGCTGCTGCTGCTGTTGGGCGTGCTGCTGCTGGGCGTGCTGCTGCTGGGCGTGGTGGTGGGCGGGGTGCGTCTGCTGGTGGTGCGGCTGGTAGTGGTGCGGGATGTGGTGGTGGGCCTCCTCGAGCTTGACGGCGGGGTCGCCGGCGTCGTAGTCGCCGTAGCCGGGCGGGGAGTAGGTCGCGTCGCCGTGGAGCGCGGCGGGCTCTGCGGACAGCGGGGGCATGCCGTGCTGGCTGTGGTGGGGCGCGTAGTCGTGGTGGAGGAACGGCGGGTAGGCGGCGAGGTCCTCGGGGCGCTCCTGGCGCGCGTACGGGAAAGTGGCGCGGCGGATGAGGGTGTAGTCCGCGGGGCGCTGCTGCTGCTGCTGCTGCTGCTGCTGTTGCGGGGACCAGTCCTGGTCGACGTACATGTCCGGGGGCGAGCTGTGCTCGGGCGAGAGGCCGTCGCTCTCGTAGAGCTCCTGGAGCAGCGAGGGGCGGGGGCCGCTGGAGTAGTGCTGGGACTGGGCCGGGGGTGGCTGGGGCTGCCAGCCGTAGGCGTCGTCGTCCGCGCCAAAGATGCGGACGGGGTCGAGGGACTCCTTGTAGTTTGAGTGGTTGGGCGGGAGGGGCATTGTCGGGGGGGACGGGGTGCGCGGGGCGTTGTCGTCGCTGTACGGGCTGGATGCAAAGTCCATGTGGTGGGTGTCGAGCGAGCGGGGGCTGAAGACGCGGGGCCGGCTACCCTGGCCGCCCCATTTCGCGCGCGTTAAGAAGGCAGACCGAAACCCTCTCCCAGGCCCACCCGATCCGGAATTTCCATATTTCGGTGCATGGGGATACCGACCCAGGACAGAGGGAAGGCCGTAGCGAGGAGGGCGCACTGCCCGGGGGCCGCTCCCACACACGGGACCCGGGACACCGCGTGCGACAGGCAGTGTGTCAGGGCGATACCCTCCACGTAGTCAGGGCCCCGTCCAAGGCTCCTAGCGAGGCCCCCATCCACTCCCCAGCACTCGCCCCGCACCCACTCGCCCCTCCGCACCCTGCTCTTGCCCCCCGGCGGATCCCGCGCCAATCGAGCCCAGGGCGCACCTCTCGCGTCATCCGCCTGACGCCCTGCCGTCACGCCCAGATCTGGCCCCCGATCCCGATCGCAGCCCTACCCCCATCCGGCCCAGGCGATCTCCACTCTCTCGCAAAGCCAGCCACTCTGCTTCCGTCCCAGCAGCTCCCACATGCTCCCCACACTCCCAATTGCGTCAAAGTGCCCCTATCTTTCCACTCCCTTATCGCGGCCGACGGCTTGCGGGGCGCGCGCGCCCTGCGTATTGGCATTCGGTGGTATTGGTATTGGCCTCGTCCACCGATACGATAGGATACGACGAAACGTCCCCTCGAGAACCCGTACCCAGTGACCCACGTCCAGACGAGGCGGTGCCGCTTCTATGTGTGCTACTCCGCGTTTCCGTCTGTCTGTCTAACACATTTCTGTCCGACTGACTGGGGACGAGTCTTCGGCGCCCCTTCTCTCCTCCCACCTTCAGTCCGTCATATTCACATCCGTACCTTCATCGAGATACCGCGAACCCACCCGACGGAATCCAGCGGGGGCCGGCCGCTGCTATCCCGTTCCTATTATACGCCTTCCTTCTACCGTACAGCTGTATACCCTACCTGCTGCTATACATAGCTGTCAGCTTCACGAATTCATTATGCGCCCGCCTGCGTGCCCAATTATAGCTGTATCTGTACCTGTGGGTTCAGCCGCGCATGCGAACTAAACCCACCCAAGGACGTTGCGATATCTGCACACCACCGATACCTTCGCACGGACACGTCCAAGACAGAGCTTATACATATCCTCGCCTCTGCACCCGTCCTGTCCCACCCACCCGTCGAGCAGCCTTTTCGAAGCGAAGCGCGATGATGCCGATGGGGTCATCCCAGTGTCTAATTTAATAATTATTCCGACCGTGCACCCGGAACGGGCACGGGTGATACAGTGATCGCTCGCGATCGCGGGCGCGGCCTTCCTGATCGCGGGGTGCCTGGAGCTATAGCTAGAGCTGATAGGCAGCCGATACCGGGGGCGCGCGCACCGAATCGCCCGCTCGACACGTCGACGCCGCTGACGCCCAGGTACGCGAAAGACAGCGAAATGACAATGCGCGCTTCGCCTGCAGTCAGTGCTTCTCACTGGCAGCAAGTGCTTCCTGCACGGGCGCGCAGGCTGTAAGCTGTACAGTTAATATCCGGCGACGCGGGGACGCCCACTGCTGTACTGTACCCTTCCTTCGAATTCCTGCGCGCCTCGCCTCGACAAGACAGGATAAAGCACAGACGGAATTCGAAGGAACGGGCGTACGGAACCTCCGAATCCGAATTCCTCAGCGCCTCGAGCTCGACAGGACGGGATAAAGCACATTCGGAAGGAATTCGAAGGAAGCGTGCGGGAACGCTGTGGAATGCAGGAGCGTCCCGGAATGGACGCGAGGGTGGCGGTCCCGTACCGTAAGTACGTGCCAGTGGTACCGATGTTGAGCTAGTAACGCGATGGTGCAGTAACGCAAGTAAAGTGCTATCCCCGCTGTTTAATTATGCGCACCGCCCCGATGTACATGTTCACTACTCAATATCCGACATTCGACATTCAGTACTAGTTCGGTGTGTGATCTGCGTCGCTACATCCGGCTATTTTTATTCCTGTTATATCGTTCGTGGCGTGATCTCCCCCACCCACCCAATTCATTCCCATCCACTCGGCCGGCGCCGGCGCAGATGCAGATGCGTGTGCGGTATTCAGTTCGGGCGAAGTAGCGGATTGGCGAATTGGCGAATTAGGCGTGGAGTCGCAACCCTCGCCCTCGCCTCTCGTAAGTAACAAACCCCGCACCCTGCACCTGGGACACGTACATGTACGTGTATGTACATATGCCCCAACCGACATCCGCGCCCGCTGCGGGCATTCAATACTCCGTGGCGTCCGCCGACGATTCGAAACTCGAACTTGAACTTGCAATTCGCAATTCGAATTGCAACTTACGTCGGGGGCGAAAGAAAGCTGATTATTCGAATTAATCCTACCTCAGCCTCAGTCGCGTAGTCAGTGGCGCGCCGGCTAGGTGACCGCACCCACACCCACACCCACACCCACACCCACATCCAAGCCCGGGCATTCACGATCAAATTTCAGGACGCGTACGCGTCGGGTGCGCGATCCGCGCCCCGCATCGCCGTTGACGTTCGCGCTTTGTCGTCGGCCCTGTAACGTAACGAAATACATGTAAGTATAAGTTGAAGTTGTGAGTTGGACCAGCGACGCGGCGATGATTCTAATTATATCGACGCGAAAAGTGCGTCGAAGTGGGGGCGTGCGGGGGCGAGGGCGGGTGTGGGTGTATTGGGACGCGGGAGGGAGAGCGGGAGGGGAAGCGGGAGCGGGAGCGGTTATTTCCCGCGCTCGGACGAGTTCAACCCAACCCAACCCAAGATATGTTGAATTTCTGCTTCCTACGTACGTCCACGTCGATGTAAATAAAATAAAATAAAATCGACGTTGGCCGGGATGTTGGAATCGGTCGAGCCAGTACCGCGGTGCCTTCGGCTCGTATTCCAAACCCGCTGCCCGACCCCCGATCAAATAGCCCATTGGTTGAACTTCGTGTTCACGTCGGTTCTCCCGTCCTTTTTCTGTGCAATCTGCGTCGCTGTGCTGGCTCCCGATCGAAGTGATGGTCTCGATGGGGGGTTGAGGGTGGTTGAAGTTGCAGGGTGTTGAAAGTGGGGGTTGGAAATGGAGGTCGAAAATAGAGGTTGAACTTGGCGGAACTTGGTTGAATTCAGAACTACTTCGCCTAGCCGCTGTCATGCCATGTTCGCGTATTCTTGCCCCCCATGGCACAGCACCCGGGCCCCACCACTGGCATGTTCATGTTCATTTTCTGTCCGCCCTGTCCTCAATTACAGCCGCACTTTAATTATGCTATCCCCAAGCGTCCACGATCGCGTACGGCCTGGCACGGCGTCCCACCCCGGTCCCGGGCCCACCTCCCGACTCCGCGCCCGGGATCGCACCTCCCCTTCCCAGCCTGCCCGCGCCGCGCGATCCGCGCTCTTCGTGCTATTCCCGGCGCGCGCGCACGGGGCGCGCGGGGTGCGTGGGTCGACGGCGGACCTACACCGGAACTCGAACCTAAACTCACGTGTTGAGCTGGACGGGGGCGCCCGCCGCGTTGCTTCCCTCCCCCCGCCTCCGAGTCCCTCCGAGTCCCGTCCACCTGCAAGTGTAAGAACTTGAACACGGATAGATTTGATGTGGAATTATTTCAACCATAGCCCGTTGTGGAAAGATTCAACCACAGACCTTGTAATTTTGTATAGAAGACAGGCGATATGCACATATTACACAACGTATATAGCAGGCAGGTTCGAATTTCAACCACGCCCGCACAAGCACCCGCACAATTCCGGCGTACAAAATAAGCAGGCGCACATACGCGTCCATGCATAATATTCGAACCGGTCCCGGGGAGGTAATATTAGCCATCCCCGTCGTCCTACCAGCCACCGAACGTCGCTGAGGTTCATTCATGCGTATGTATGTATGTATGTATGTATTCTTACCACCACGGCGAGATTCCGAGGCCCTGCGCCGGCTCGCTGCCCCGGGCCCTGTCCTCGATTAATTTGCGCACCCCGTCCTTAATTACCATCTCCGGCTCAATTATAGTATCCCCAGCCGTCCATGATCTTGGCGCCCCACCCCGGTCCCGCGCGACCGAGCTGCGCCCGGGTCGCACTTCCTTTCCGCGCCTGTATGTATTACTGCTGCCCAGTGTTATAAAACCAGGACGTCCTAAATGTAGCTCGAATCGGGGGCGCAGGAAGAGCGGGGCAAGTTGACCCTGCGGAAGTTGAAGTTGATTTTAAATTAGAACTTGGCTGCAGGCTTCTCCCGCCAAGTCCCCGACTCGTGCCCTTTCCTCGATTAACTTTCCACCCCGTCTTCAATTATAGTGCTAATCCCCGCAGCGCCTTATAGTATCCCCAGGCGTCGACGATCTTGGCGTCCCACCCTGGTCCCGCGCAACCGAACTGCGCCCGGGTCGCACTTCCTGTCCGCGCTTGTATGTATTTACGCCCAGTATTATAGAGCCAAAGACGGCCTAAATGCAGTGCATAGCAAGATCTCGGAGGAGCACGGGGCAAGCACGTTGGCCCTGCGGAAGTTGAAGTTGAAGTTGAAGTTGAAGTTGATTTTAAATTAGAACTTGGCTGCAGGCTTCTCCCGCCGAGTCCCCAGCTCGAACCCAAGTCCCGCGTCCCTCGCTGGCACGCTAGCTGGTCTTGGAAATTTCAACCATAAGCGCGACCCCGCATTGAGAGATTCAACCGCGGCAGCCGCACCTCCGGCGGCTAGACGGCGGCTACAACCGCGCCTGCGTCCCTCCTCCCTCCGTCCGTTCGTTCGTTCGTGAATCTATCTAGTCGGCGCGCTGGAGGTACGGTAAGGGAATATCAGCCCCGCAGACTCGCTGGCGGTGGTTAACCACCTGTAGATTTGAATTTCAACCACACCCGCACAATTCCGGCGTACAAACATAAAAAGAACAAGAAGGCGCACATACGCGTCCATGCATAACATAATATTCGAACCTGTCAACGAGACGAGCCTCGGGAGGTAATATCAGCCATTCCAGCCATCCCGAGGTACCTATCCGAGTCTCGCTGGCAGGCAGCTCCCCGCCGGTCAACAATATTTACGCCATAACGCCGATCGATAGCCCAGAACGTCATAACGCCGGTCAGCGCACATCCAACCGATTTCTGGCCACAGCTACAGCTAGCTACAGCTACCGTTACAGCTACCCCACATCGACGAGGCCTGATCGGAGCGGAGCGCGGGTCGCACTGCTGTATTATGCCGCGCCGATCCCATCCCCGCGCAGACACGGAAAAATCCGTCACCCACCACCCACCCAAAGTCCACCCACCCAAATCTCCGCCCCGCGCGGTTTCCGAACATCCCAATGAACAGTAATTAAACTTCAGGCACTAGCAAGAGTTTAGAATCAAGCACGGCTCGGGAACTCCCATGCAAGGGGCGCTGGAGAGGGATATCAGCTGATATCAGCTGGGACGAGTCGGAGTTGGGTGACGCGGACTCGGACTCGGATCAGCGCGCAATGGAATAGGCCGCCGAGCGCGCGGGCCGCCGGCGGTAGCTTCCAACCCAACTTCAAACAGTCAATAGTCAACTAGCGCGCGCCCGCCAAAAAACGTGTCGCCGCCGCCCGCCGGTGAACGCGCGTTTCGACGTACGACCCTGGCCGGCAGGCCGCGCTACGGGATTATGACGCACCGGATGGTCTAGGTGGTGGTCTTTCGCCGGCGGTACCTGAGCTTACAACTCGTGCCGCCTGGGCCATGTGGGCTAGCCTCTAGGGGCGCTCGTCGTCGTCTTTGTCACCCAATTGCCATTGGACGACGAGGACCGGCACGACAAACCGAAAACGACCCTGCTTAATTTATGTTACGTTACCTTAATTAATTGCAGGGCGCTTGTTTATGGCTACTGCGGCAATGCCAATGCGGGAGTGCCATCACTCGCAATACCCTCTTTCTGCAAGCGTCCTTGCGCCGCGGAGGGTCGCAGCCGAGACGAAACGCACACGTAAACCGCTGTAAGTGTAGTGGAGGTTGTGTGGGAAACTAGGATGGCAAACGAAACGAATCGGGAGGAAAGGGATGACGGGGACGTAAGAATCAGCGTGGACGGAGAGTTGCGAAGAATGAAGAACAATCGAATTCGGTCATTCGGCGGAGACGGGGCTTACCTTACAAATTGCATTGAGGCTGAAAAAGGGGTTAGAGTCGTGGGCGTCAAGCAGTGTTCGTGGAACCCGACTCCATTGCCGTGGTTTGTGGAACCGGGTACTAGTTGCTGCGGTGATTCCTTCTGTCTTTCGTTCGCTCATTCATCCGATCGTGCACCCATTCATTCGTCCCAACGAAAAAAGACGCGGGTAGAAAGAAAGACGCCGTATGACCGATACCGCCGACTCGACAGGCCCAGGTTAGACACTGACGCCAGCGATGAGGTGGGCTGTCCATTTGAATTCTAGCGTTTAACTTGAAGCCTGGGGCGGAGATGGTGAAAGAGACCGACGGACAGTGGCAGACAACCTGAAGGAAAGGCGCCGACGACGAACGATCAAGGAACCCGGCGGTGTGCCGCAGTGCCGTGGGCTATAGTTGCCAACAACTCAGCATCGCACCCGCGCTAAGCGTCCAGAATCGAAGCAGCCTGAGCTTCTTCCCCGACCGACGAAGGCGCAGAAGCCTGAGGGTCGGCCTGGAAGGTTCTGCCCGCAGAACTCAGAAGGTGGCGATGTGGTGGCGGTGTAGGCGTTGGGTTCGAATTCGCTGGTTGAATTGTGGAGGACGAAATGAAAGACTCACAACGGCCGCAACGAAACCCAGTTGCAGAACAGTGAACAGGATGGAGGCCGTGGGTGATCTGCGCCTCGTGTCGATGGCAAAGAGTAGATCCGAATAGATCACGGCGGAGGCACTGGCAGATTGGGGCGTACAAGATAACGGATCCATCCAGCGAATCTCCGTTGCAGATCACGCGGCCGGTGCAGAATCCGTCCCAGCGCCTCCCAGCTCCCAGCGCCCATCTCGTAGTCGTATGCATAATGTATGCCGCAATAGAATCAGCCACACGATCAGTGATGTATCCAGTCACGTCGCCGGCGGTAACCCGCGAGGATTTGGAAGGAGGGTGCCGGTGGTCGAGGGGAAGGTGATCTGGATCTGGAAGGGACTTCGAAGGAAGTTGATGCAAGTATCCTGCCCGGGCGTGTACAGCCTCCGACAATGAACGGGATGCACTGCCCCGCATAATGAACGGAGTCAACGGACGACGACGACGACGAGTGTCATTGTGAACTTGGGGTCGTGATGCCGGTGGTGCATAGTGCATGATGGCTGTGCATAGATAGCGTAGAGGTGCTGGGGATGTCGGGGGCACCGGGTGGATGTTGCTAGAAGGCTGGGAAATAGTGGCGTGGTGCTGAGAAGAATATTCGGACCAACACGTAACACTGACGCGGTGATGGCGCAGACACTGGAATCCAAGAAACATTCGAACTCGCCAAAATAAAATCAACCACCGCTGTCGACTCGCAGGAGTTCGCAGGACTTCAAGGAAGGCTCCGACGAATCCTTATTCAACCAGCAAATTAAAAACTTAAAATTCAACCTTGATATAACCTTCAACGTTTACCTCGCACTCTTTTTGGACCGGAACTCACCCCTATGGTATCCAATTTCGATGATAACCCAAAAACCCTCGTAGGCTGATTCTTCATTCTTGATTCTTGGTCACCGCAGATCTCAATCGTAAATCCTGCTTGGCTAGGCTTGGCTGTACAGAAGTCTGAGCGTGAGTTGAATTGAGTAGCGCGTCCGGTACTAGGGGGCGACCCGCGCCGGGCACGTGGGCGCGTGGCGAAATAACTGGTGCGATTTGACACCGCTAAATTAAAACGGTTCGAGTCGGAAACACACATACGATATACAAACGGCGGGGATGTTTAGCGGGAAAACGTTAACCAGTGGCGCGGATGAACCGTTTTGGCAGTAGGAGTGTTGGGATTTCTGGTCCTATGAGCGCAATTTCGCCATCGGTGGAAGCCAACCGCCGACTTGAACGTGAACGTTCGTAGTTGCCGATGCAATCATGAAGGAAGGAGGGAAAACGAATTGGCGATTGGCGGCGGCGGGTCGGTACGTAAATCAAATTAGATAGCCCGGGGGTTTTCAACCGGTTGGGGGATTGGAGTCAGCGACGCTTACGAACGTGTACGAACTTGAATTTGAATGGCGGCACTGGCGGCCCGAACGAAGACTTCAGTTCGGGCAAAACACAAATACGACAAAGACGAAAGCAAAGAAATATTATTGGGCTATCTAGACGTACTAAATGGCGCGGGCACGTCGGGAAGAATGCTAATTTTCTTTGGAAGCGGTTACAGTGGCAACGGAAGAACGCCGGGCCTATAATTCCAGTATAACGAGAACGAAAAGCAGGGAGAAAAGAACAAATGCCTACAAATATTTGCGATGCACACCAGGATAAAGAAAAAGCAGGGTCGTCCAAAACTCCAAGAAGGCCAGTTGAAAGCAAACAAGAAGCAAGACCGGTCAGCAAAGAAGCGGTGGCCGCGGATGCAATTTCTCGCAACCAATTGCGTTTCAAGGACATCAGGATGATGACAGTGCAGTGCGCACGTAAAAAGACGGGGAGGTAAAACACAGAGGCAAGAAGAGAAAAAAAAAACAGCAAGCCGTGAAACCATGGAGAGCAAGGCAAAAAAACCGGAGCCCGTTCTGACCGCAAGGAAAAGAGTGACTCACCCTGGTCTGCGATACGCAACAATGGGACAGTGGAAATTCCCCGCGTGACTGGCCAGTTAATCATATGCTTGGTTCGACTTTGCTTCCTTTTCTTTCCAATTTCTTTGCGACTTGGATCCTTCCGGATATCCAGCCGCGTAGAAAGTCAACTGATAAAGAATTATTGCATTAGGCGGCCGCGAGGCATGGAGCACGCCATTAAAATTGATGCGCCCCACATGTCGAGGCACCAATGTGCGTTTTGCGTTCGGGAGAAGCCGTCGCCAGTCGAGGCCGGGCGCATACCATGAAATGCACTTGAAATTGAGGGCGGTCTTAGGCGCCGTGCGGGCCGACACCGACGGCGGCAGCGCCACATGTGGTCAGGCTTTGCAAATAAGATGAAGGGGTCTATGTAAATGTTGAGCCTTGAGAGGCCTTGAGGTGTTGCCTGTTGGAAATGAGGTCCGGATTTGGAATTCAGAGACGCGGTTCGGGCCCGACGCCCTTAAATCCGTAAAGAAGAGGAGACAAGAGGCTAATATGGATCCGCCGAAGCGCGGGGTTGCTCGCGCAGTATACAGACCCTCACCGCCACAGTCTACCTCCCCTTTTCTTGAACTAATCTATTTGCTCTCTTACGGCCGAAGTTCAGGCTCCGTTCGGACCACCTGATAAATCCCCGTTGAATGCCAGTCTCCTCGTCGCGATATCTCATGGATTGAATGAGTTTGAAGGCTTTCTTTCCCAAAGGACCGCACCTAGACATTGTCCTTGTTGCATATCCTAGCCCTCTGCTAGTCACGTGCTAAGAGAAAAGAGCGCTCGCAACGAGGGGCATTGGAGGCTGCCAGGAGAGGATAGGGGCAGCGCGTCATCTGAGCTGATTCCGCGTAGCGCCGGCGATCGACACCCCGCACGCGGAGGCAGAAATACCGTGACGCTCAATCAAAGCGGTGATCAATGCGGCGCACCACTTTGACGTCTATGCTGATGCGTACCAGTGGCAGAAATAAATAAAGCAGGCTTGATGCTGGCCTTTACGAGGTTTACAGCTTTTTGAGCCTATTATGGATTACAGCAGCGCGGGGCTTCGAGTGCGTTCATTTCCGTGCGCTATTTTAATGTTAGGACGGCGTATGGATCAGTCCTCGGCGCGGTAAGAATTGAGGAATGGGAACTACTTACGGGCAAGCTGAAACTCAAGGCCGACGGCAGCGAGTGTGCCAGCGTGCAGGTTCCCGGGCCAATCGTGATCCTCGGCGAAAATTCACGGGTTAGTTGCTTCGTCGAGACAGCCGCTCCCGCTCGAGTCAGTCTCGATATTAATGGAGCATGTGTAATGGCGGAATGGAATCGCGAGCGATTTTGGCGCCTATCCGAGATGTCACCGTGGACGCGACGCCACTGGGGCGCTCGAAAAAGACGGACGATGGTAAGTTGACCCCCGAGAGTAGCACATGAAGTCGCGCTTACCCGGGGAATGCCCGCGGCACTCGTTTGTAGCTCTCCAACGGTAGCCAGTTGCGAATCAGTTTTCATTGTCGCCAACCGACCGTGCTGTCACCGGTCCGGGAAGCGCAGGGCGACACCGCTTACAAGGTTTGCAGGGTTTGTAGACAGCGTGGCCACTGACGGTAACCGTTAAGCGCGAAGATAAGGCGCGACAGGGCGCGACTACCTGTCAGCTCAGCGTGGAACGTGGATTAGCTCCCGACCAACCGAAGGAGTTTAAACAGGACGCACGCCATCGCCTGAAACAAGAGAAACAGGAATTGTCCGAGACGGTGAATTAACTCCCCCGCCCCCGCGAAAGTAGCACAGTGGATGGGGAGAACAGAAGGCCTCTGTGGAATTTCTCTCGTGGAATTTCTGCAGAGCCAGGCAGCGAGAATTGTGGCGGGGGGACGCTGTGCGGGCCCGACGAGCGCCCAGCCAAATCGGGCAGAACATGGTCCACGCGGATCTAATCAGGCACCTCCATCCGGTTAAAGTCCTTCCATCCAGCGGAAACCTTAAAATAAGCTGCCCGCTTGATGCTTATATGGAGAAATAGTCCTCCGCGGTCCGGTTACGGGCTGGGTGCATCCGAGCAATGATTTTGACGTGTAGACGACCGACAGCCGTACTGTGTTTGAGGAGCAAAAGAGGAGGACATCAAAGCAGGAACTGGGCAGGGGAAATTTAGAAGCAGGACGCATGCTTCTTTCAAGAAGTGGTCCAGGCCAGGAGATCCGTTTCGAATCTTGAGGGTGAGACTCTGAGACTCATTGACATCGGGGGTTCTGAGCTATTCCGGCTCGCGTGTACGCGGGAGGACGGTTGAGGAAGTCTCGGACAGAATGGCAGGGAGTCTGAGTTCCAAGTAAGGTACATCCGCATTAGCCACGGTTAGCCACTGCGGACATGGCCGCTGTCCAAGTCAACCTCTTCAATTGAATGTCAAGGCCAATTCGACAGAATACATATCGGCACAGCCTCTTGTCCAAGTACTCCCCAGACAGTTCCTCCACCAAGTGCAAGACATGCCAAACCGTGAGCCAAAGGAGCTGTGACTGAATGTAAATCAGCCGTCCTCTCGGGTTCACTCGGAGCGCCAGAAACCCACCCGAATATCGGCCTGCCAGCGAGTCCGCGGAATGGATCTATGCGGCTCGCAGCCGCCGCCTCCCGCTTCCTGCACCATCACAAATCGGCGGACATAACTAGCGAGACGTCACAGGAGGATCCCCGCTCTCACAAGGTCAAGCCCTGAAAGCTCCGAGTCTTATCCATTTTAGCATCGAACCCCAAACTCGGAATAAATGTGCGTGATGCCGTTTCAAAGTCCTGATGCGCAAGTGATGTACACCAGCATACCCAGAAAAGGAAACGACGCCCACATCTGCCTACATCCTGCTGCCTTGAGTCAGAACGAGTGAGAATATTATTTGCTCTTGAGAGATTCCGGTCAACGAAGACGCATTGTCGGAGCAGAGATGTTGGATCGAGATCAGGAAGTTGATTCGGCGCGGAGGAATTCAATTCAGCGCGGAGCCGCAAAGAGCACCAGATCAGTTTAGAAGGCGAAGAATCCTTGAAAGAATCAGCGTAGAGTCGGAAAGGATGCCATACCAACGGGTACATAGTTCCCAAATGATTATAATCTTGCGATTGTGCGATATGTGGAAACACCGGCCAGTAAGCAGCAGGAAATTAGTGTAAAATCTGATATAATTGTTCCTGAGGCTGAGTACGGCATTTCATAATAATTTGCACACTTGAACCGCAAATTCGAGACTACACTGCCACCTGGACCATCTGTCTCCACAAAAAGTCAGGTTACGATTCAACGAGGCTTTCAACGGACCAGAAACTCGGTAAATGTCTGTAGATTCCGTTGGAGTTGGAGTTGTATTAGCGAGGGAAGAAAGGAGAGGGTTGGAGCTGGTTGGAGGGAGCGGGGTGGCATCGAGTTTAGGTTCAAGTTGCGAGCCATCATCATACACATCGGCAAACAACACGTGTCCCCGATCACAAATCTCGTTTCATTCCACCGCACGAGTCTGAGAATGTCGTTTGAACATGCTCCTGTATCGAAAGGTCGGAGCTCGCCTATTCAATTCGCTCCACTAATCTCACCCCGCGCCAGGTCTCATGGTCGGACTCGCGCTGTCCTCCATCCTCGTCGGGGTGTTCGACGTGAAACACTACTTCCATCTTCAAGTGCGTATGCTTCTCTCCATCGGGTGAACCTGCGCATTTCACGCGTCGTTTGACCAGCATGCCCCTGCTAGCTAATACCGCATATTTCGCGCCATTTCCAAGTGCAATTAAATCCATTTCTGGTCCGTTGGGCGGCTCTGAGAATTTGAATCCTAGTACTGGCGGCTCGGTACCCACCACCTCGCGTACTCGAATTCAAGGCAGGTGGTGAATACACCAAATTTCACATGAAACGTCTAAACGTGTTCCGCATCCCCCAGCGACCTGTTTATTGCGGAAATCTTGCTCTATAACATCGGAGTGCCGATAGAACGCCAATTCGGAACGCTCAAGTTCGCAGTAAGAAGCTACGAAGTACGTATTCCCCGTTCAATTTCGCTTACACAGCACGCCAGTCCTTCGCTGTAATCTCCACCGTACTTGCGACCTTGTTGGAATTCGCCGCCCTGATCCTGTTCCACCGCGCGGGCCTTAATTATATCCCGTCCGGGCCCTCGACGCTCATATTCAACATCATCTACCAATACTCACGGATCGTGCCCCCCTCCTACACCTTCCGCATATTTGGCCTCCCGCTCACGAACAAAAGCTTCACGTACATCTTCGCATTCCAGGCACGTCTGTCCCTTCATTCCCTTCGCCTTCGCGCAATTAAATTCAGCATGCGCGAGCAGCTCGCAATAGCGCCCCTCCCCGGCTCCGCGGCGGCTGCGCTCGTGGGCGTGCTCGCGGGGCAGATATACCGCTCCGACCTCGCGAACCTCAAGGGCTACCGCCTCCCCCTACGCCTCGCCGCCCTCGCGTCGCGCGTCCTCCTGCCGCTGCTCGGCTCCCTGCGCCCCGCGCGCCGCTCGAATCGCGCGCTCCCGGACGACGCGATCGCCCCCGACAGCACGGCCGCGCGCCCGCAGAACGATGAGGTCGTCACGACCGCCCGCCGTCCGCCGCCCGCGTCGTCCACGGTCGCGCAACGGACGCGGGCCGACCCAAATGCCGAGCCTGGCAGCGGCGGGTCCGTCGTGAGGGAATGGGTCGAAGGCCTCACCGGCCGCGCCCAGACCGGCGTCGGCAGGATCCCCACCGAAGCCGAGATAACGCAGCTAACGACCATGTTCCCCGATATCCAGCGGGACGTCCTCGTCGGGACGCTGCAGAGAAGGTGTGTCTGTCTCCTTCCTTCCTTATTTTCAGCCTTCTCTCCGCGCTGTGGGTGGATGGATACTCGGATACTCACGACCACGCTTCTAGCCCAAATATCGAGGGTGCGGTGGAGACGCTGCTGAGTTCTCAGACGATAGGGAGAGGCTCGTGAATACATATGTTATGTGCGCAGTCCAGAAATAGTTCTAAGTGCAGCAACATTTTTACGAAGCGAGATGGATGGGTACAGCTGGATGGGTACACGAGTGACGACGCGACGTCGATGATGTCCAAAAATCACATCATCTCCCCCTCCTCCTCGAACCCCTCCCCGTCCTCATCCTCTCCTGTAAACGCCCCAAGAGGCACGGCATACAGCCGGATCACGGGCTAAAAAAAGTCGATCAATAAACAACATACACGGCTTTAGAGGGAGAGAAAGCGCACCTTATTGGGGTCCTTGACGAGCACGTACTTGCCCTCGGGCATCTTCATGCAGAGGTCGGTCACGGTGCGCACGATGCCCCACCCGTTGGCGAGCGAGACGTTGAGCTGCGCGGCAAAGTCGGTCGGACGCATCGACGCGGCGCTGAGGATGACGTGGCGCGTGTTGTCGCGCGGGTTCGCGCGCGAGATGTATCTGGTAGCGAAACGCGTGAGTGCGCCAATAAAAAGAAAGTGAAAGGAGGGATCCAACGCACCCAATCTTCATCAAATCCGCGCCCGCAAGCACGCTCTGCACCGTCCACTTGGCGAGCTTACAGCTATTATTCTTCATCTCCGTTGCCACCACCGCCCCCGCGCTGCGAGTCGAGCTTCGCGCGCCAGTCGGGGGCGCCGCCCGCGCCCTGCGCGCGCGCGTCGAACTCGTTCAGCGCGCGGATGGTGACGAGCCCCTGGCCGTCGCGCGCGCTGCCCGCGCCGGGGGTGTACGCGTCGACCTCTGTGCGCACGCAGATCTTGATGTCCTCGTCCTCCGTGACGCCGAGGTCGAAGACGCGGTAGCGGTACCCGCAGCTCGCGAGCGGGTCCGTCTCGTCGGGCCCGTAGAACGGGTTCGGGTGCGCGAGGTCCACGGGCGGGGGGGCGCGGTCTCAACGACGCTCTGGAAGCCGAAGTTCTGGTTGATGTACGTCGCCTCGAGGGAGAGGGACGTCGCAGAGTTGATCGACGGCACCTCGGGGACCGCCGCTTTTTTCGGTGGGGTTGTTGGGGTTGGGCGGGGTGGGGGTCCTGCGGGGGGTCCGCGGCGTTTTCGTTGACGGTGACGGTGTCGAAGGGCCCGCCGTCGCGCTTGTCGAAGAAGAGGTTTGGGGCCATCGCGCACGATGACGATGTCCCACGGGTAAACGGAGCGCGGCGCGCACATGAGGACGCTGAGGATGACGTCGGTCGCGTAGACTGTGGCGGTATTTTTGGCGGCGAGCTGTGCCGGGCGAGTTGTTAGTGAAACTAGTAGAGATGATAATGGCACTCGCCTCTTGGATGACGGGGTCGTCCGACGTCGTGGTGTTGTACCGGATGCGGTCGACGAGCTGCAGCGGGCGCTCGGTCTTGGTCGTTATACGATCGTAAGTTTTGTCGTATGCGAAAAGGCGTCCGTACGAATCCCTTCGCAATGGGGTGAGCAAAAGTAGAAATAAATCAATGAAAACGCACAGGTCGACGGGCTCATCGACTTCTAGCCGCAGTTTGGCCAGACGATGGAACTCGATCTCTTCGAGCATGGACCATTGCGGAGAAATAACCACAGACGACTCGCGAGTGCGGTTATTCTGTGGAAAAATTAGCAAAATCCAACGACATCTAACCGGAGGCAAACCTTCTCCCAGTCCCTCCAGCCTCTCCGCCCGCCGCGCTGGTTGTTTCCACGCCCAGCAAATCCACCGCGGCCGCCGCGCTGGGCCCTCCTCTGTTATTAGTGTACCCGCCGCCGCCGCGCGCGCCTCCCCTGCCTCCACGGGCAAAGCCGCCTCTGCGCGGCGGCGCGGTCTTGTTGTCGACGAGCGAGAAGGACGACTCGTCCTCGACGTGGAAGTACGCGAACGCGCTGGCCGAACCGCTGCCGAATGCCTGGCCGCCCTCGCGCCTCCGTCCGCCTGGTCCGCCGCCGCGGTTGTTCTGGCCTCCCTGCGGCGGCCCTGCTGCGGACTGGCGGTTGTCGGTGGAAGAGTCGTTCCAGTCGGCAAAGCGGCCGAGTTTGTCGGATTTCGAGTAGGGCGCGTAGGGAATGTCCTTGAACTTGAATTGGTCGGGGAGATTCGACGACGATGGACCCCAGCCGCCGTCGGGGTTGTCGTTGATTGGGGCAGCGAGAACGACGCCATGATCAGTGTTAAGAAAAAAAATTAGAGACGTGGCAGTACACTATTTCCTTTCTGGGAAGTTAAAGTCTACACTCTCGTTTACACCTGATAATACGCACTAGTCAGCTAAATAGATGATACATTTAGTCCCCTAAATATTCCTGATTCCTGCTTCCACCAGGATTTTTTCACCATCTACAGGCTACCTGCAGGGGATAAAAATTGTGACTTTACCACCAAGGTTTGAAGCTTTTTAAACAGGGTAGTAAGGTTTGGTAAGAAAGTCACTAAATTTGTGACCTGGAGGAGGAGGAGGAGGAAGTATATGGCACCTTCCACCATTTTCACCACTGACCCAATTTTGATGAGTCAGTGATTTTTGTGACCTGCCCTGCCTTCCACCATTTCCACCGCCCAGTTTGCGAGAGTCAGTAATGTTTTTCTAACCCTTGCATTGTTCGAAAGGTAGATGACTGTAGCATACATAGAGGCTGTGTATGTAGGTGCAGTAGCTATATGTTCCTCATTGGGAGCACCACGGTAATATATCTTCCTCCTCCTCCTCCTCAGAACTTTCCACCATTTCCACCACTCATTTTTCACAAGCCTACAGCTGGCTACTGTTTAAATTTCCACACCATTGTTACAGTTCCATGGTTTCCATGTCTCACAAATTAGTCAAGAAATTATGATGGTATTTATTGTCAAAATTATTTACGCACTTTGGGGAACATTGTACAGTGCACGTGAGGTATCTTCAGTGTACATTCAATTGTAAAATGAACATTGCTGTGGCTGCAGGTACATCAATTGTGGCCATTCTAGGTCTCAAGTTTGTACATGTACATAATGCATGCACCAGTGAGTTGAACTCGAGGTTGAACTTGAAGTTCATCACCGGATTTTCAACTCCAGTGATCACGGCCCGTAACCGCTCAGGTTTCTCGGTCCAAAATGGGCACTCTTTATTTTTATTATTTTGCGAAAGGGAGAGCTCCGATACTTGGCCTTCAAATGCTTGCCTGAAGCCTCCAATTTGAAACCTATGGCTAGCAGAAAAGAGATCAAAGTGGTGTAATTTTCACAGGATCTCCCAAGTCAAATTGAGAGTGCTCTCTCCACTCAAACCACGGATGTGTGTATGTCAGTGGCCATTGGGCCTCCCCTTTGTGGTCTGTTATTTGGCTGATTTCATCGTGACATGTGACCAAGCATGTTTTCCCGTCAAGTACATTGTTCACTTGCAACTGTACAATGTTCATGTTGTAAAGGTACCATGCGAGAAGTTCAGTGTTGTGCTACTAATAGTACATTTTTTTTGACAAAAAAAGCTTTTATAAGAAACATCAATTCAGCTTTGTCAACACCGGTCCTTGGGTCAACCTGTCTGTGACCAAGCACAACAGAACCACAAGCCCTAGCCCAGGTGTTGAGAGGAACTGGCTGTTTGTGGCAAATATATGAACAGCCAACAACCGAGGATCGCTTCCAGGAGTAGTTGAACCAGAATCTAGACTGTAGTTGAAGTAGTCCTGACAGGCCAGGAATAATTCAATTGAACTGATATGGGCATATTCCAACAGGATTACCAGTGGGATTATGAGGTGACACATAAGGGTTGATTATAGACCAGCAAACAGGAGGAGGATCCAGGATATCCAACAGAGGCTCCTTCAGACTCCACACTCTAATGCCGAGAGACGTAGGAATAGTTCTGGTGGTGGTGGTTGTCTCTCTCTAACTCTGAACACAATCAAGACTCCATGTTCATGCCACTAAGAGTCTTGATACCAGTGTTATCCCATAGGCTAGTCCTTCACAAGCCTACAACCCACCACCAGGCTCCGTCAATGGAATTCAAAATAGATCCTAGACAGGAGTCAAAATAGGAGGCAAGGGTTTGCCAGCAGAACAAAGTGGAGAGGTAAACCCAAGTCGACAAGATAGTGAAAGCAGAACAAGCTTAGGCTGAACACAGATCAGGAACAGTGTCATGATTTGGCTTTCCAAATCCTGTAAGCTGGATCAAACTGCAATCACAGGAGCCCGTTAACCCATGATTGTGTCCCTACATTTTTCATTTTAACTCCTTTATGGTTTCAACTAAACCCCTTTACGTTACACATAGGGTATATTGAAATGTCACACATAGGGTATATTATAATCAGACTCCTAGATACAGGAGTATATAAATCCCTAGGTAGAATCCCCTGTACTTCAGATCCTACCTCATCTATTCACT
>JARKIE010000899.1:0-20843 GCA_029378255.1 Mycena rosella
CATCTCCTAACAAAACAGCGCTCGAGACACCCCTCAAACCTATACGTAAGTTAGATCTCAGGCCTTCACAGATCGATCAAAAGGGGACCTACCTTGTGTATCAGTTCTGAAGCTAACCTTATCCGAGTCTTTCGAGCCGACACTGCTTTGAGAAAGCAGCTGGTGTCGGTTTCTGAACCTCGTGATGACCATCGGGTCTGTTTCGAGTTGACATAGATGATCAGCAATGGTTTTGAGGAGGTTGGCCGCCATGAGGTTCTGATCCTCTGGTCGTCGTCATCGATGCTAAGTGAAGGAGAAACCACTGTCCTAATTGACCATGAGAACCGCACGTCTTCATTTCCGTCCCAGTCGCCTCCCGGTAGGCTGCAAAATATCGGTGGCACATAGAACATGATAGCTTCGAGACGCCTAGTAAGTCCCGGCGGAACGACCATGGAGATGAGCGAGCAGTGCAACCTCGCAATGAACAAGCCCTCATAGTGTCTATGAACGGATCGGATTCTGCAGAGCACGTCAGAATTGAAGAACAGGAATGGATGAAACCGCGGCACCATTGACAGAACCGGCCGATGGCGGAAGTACCTATCCAGTTCTTGATGAAATGAACTGAGAACGATGTCCTTAAAGCTGAAGTTATCGTCTTTGTCCGAAATATCAGCTCTTGAGGGAGACTCCTTTGGTTCCCAGCCCGTTTCCTCCGCGACGGACTCAACATCTGCTAGGGTCACGTCGAAATCGAAAGCCTTCTGTACGCCGGGAATAGTTGCTACGATTGGTGCGGTGGCAACAAATGTCGCCAACCGATGGGAGCCGATGACACGGCAAACGCAGAGAAAATGTGTTGAAACTGAGACGATTTTGGCTATCCATCGTGCAACGTCGAATCGTCCTGTGGAAGACGGTATTAGCCTAGGCACTCGCTCATAAATGTGGGCTTCACCGATTATGCTGCAGATTCCTAAGATGGTGAGAAGATCAGTCGGAGACCTCTCCCACGCCTCAAGAAGTGGATGACACGTATCATGCAGCTCATTTAGAGTGGAAACGAGGTGGGTATGTGAGGATACACTCTTTTCATCGAACTTTTCCAGGGCAGCAATGGCGTCACTGATTACGACGAGCAGGGTGATATCCTTCGTCGAAAGAACCTTGAACGGTGAAGCCTGCGGCGACGACGGTTGATAATCACGCAGTTCTTGAACGACAAAATGCCAAGAGTCGATCCGCTTGAGGAGCCGTTTTTTGATTTTGTGCCAGGAATGGAGAACGACGCGAGTCTCGAACTTCATGAATTCGGCATTCGCTATCTGGTTGGTATGGATGATCTCAATGATGTCAATACTAGAGGGTGCTGGCGCCATTTATACCCCGAGCGAGTGCACCGAGGACCTCAATGTCTTCGTGGATCGGAGGGGACATGATGGTTGTGGGGGATAGGAGGGGGCGGAGGCTTTCAGACAACAGAGCCAAACGACGACTTGCTCTCCTACACAACTCCTACTTAATGCCAAATGGACTAGGGTTCCCAAATTGGGATGTCATGAGAGTATGGTCCGAGACTAACGATCGCTTTGACCACACCATTAGCCTCTGCGTTTCGCCCTCATTTGATGTCTTGAACTCACAGATCCAGTCTCAGGATCCTTTCCTGTTCCGCAGAACGACATCCTTTAGCGCCTGGGTTTGACCACCCGCAGTCTGCCGCGAATTGCCGGTTCCCCCAGTAAACGCCTCTGTTTATAGCTTTGAGGTGCGTGTACGACATGAGTCTGTGACGCAGTGAACCTCTTGTCTTCAACCTGAACCATGAACACAAATCACAGCGAAGTGAGTCTTGCATTGATCAAGTTCCGTCCATAAATTCACATCATGTTTCCCAGTACACCTATCCTATCCCTTCCGACGTAGAACTGGTCAACCGTGTATCTCAATGGCCAGCGAAGGAAAACCCGAATTCCGCCTTCCCCTACTCTGCTGAAGTCTCGTTCGAGTTCCCGCTTCCCTCCCAGACTTTGCTTTTTCTCTCGCAGGGCGCGTTATCCGCCGGCGACCTTCGAATCACTACCTCCTCGACGGTCAGGCCTGACTTTGCGCGGGTCCGTATTACAGTGAGCTGCCACGACGAGGGTGTCCGCGATGTGGCCAAAGTTGGCTTGATCAAGCGCAAGGGCGGCGAGAGCGGCGTGGGCATCTTCGTACGCTCTTACTCTTGGTCGTGGTGCACCCGTTACTTAACTGGCTTCCAGACTCCGAAATACTGGGTTGGCCAAACCTGGGACCGCCTATATTTCAATGTAAAGCTTGCCCTACCCCAGAATACTCCGTCCTATCTCAACAACCTCACCACCGACATGAGCAACTTCTCGCACAACGTCGGTCCATTCAAGGACATCGTCAACTTTGGGGAGATTTCCTTGACCGGATCGCAAGGGAAAATCATCGTAAAGGTCCTTGACTCCTTCGTGCACTATCCTCCACCTTCTAAACACTCTATTAGGATTTGGGTGCTCAGAAAGTCACGTTTTCAACCTCGAATGCCCCCGTTGAGGTCGACGTGAGCCTGGTACCTTTTTCACACACCTAACATCATTAAATCACTTACAGAATCTGGTCGCGCTGAACGCCGTAGTCCATTCATCCAACGGACCAATCTCAGGAACTTACCACGTGTTCGACTCGCTGGACCTCCGTACCACCAATGCGTCCATCAAAGTGGCTGTCGGACTCACTGGCGACAGTAATATCAATGCATCTCAAACCCTCACTATGCGCACCAGCAATGAGTATGCAAGTGGTGTCGCCTTGAATGGAATCGCCAATGACACCCGTGCCCAGCGTCCTTGAATCCGCGATCAACCTCACCGCGTCCCCTGGGACCAAAGGGAACTTCCGCATCAAAGCGGGCAATTCCAACGGGCATTTGTCGACGTGGATTGGCTCCTGCCCGGTCGGCGCCGTACTATCGCTTGACGCCAGCACGTCGAATGGGTCCGCCCGTGTGATGCTGCCCACGGCCTACGAGGGTGGTTTCACCCTGAGCACATCCAACGCCATGGCTGAAGTCAGGCGCCTCACTCCCAACGAGCATGACCCAGCTGGCCGAGGCCGACAACGGGTACTGGAGATGAAGACCGCCACGAAGGGTGTCGTTTACTGGGACAAGATCAACCTCGGCCGTGGGAATGTCACACTCAAATCGTCGAACGGGCCTGTTTCTATCTATGTCTGACCTAATAGTACAATGGGAACATACGAAACACCTATTACTTCCTTTTTTTGCAATGCCTTCTTTGCCGTCGACTTCTTATCCGGCCGGTCGTTGTCGGTACGAGTTTTCTTCGATGAACCCTCACTGGCCCCCCCTCCCTCCACCGCAGAAGCTAAGCGCTTACGCGACGTTGTAGATCGCGGGGGCCTGGCCGAAGAGCCGGAAACTGTCCCCGTACCCGACTGGTTTTCCCCCGTCCGAGTGGCGATTTTCTCCTGGATCTCGTTCTTGACGCTCGGAGAGAAGAACGGTTTAGAAGCGTCCTGGGCGGGCCACCCTTCCATCCCCAACGCTTCATTGAAAGCCGCCAAAACATTTTCATGAGTGGAGTCAACGGGGTCCTGGCGTCTCGTTTGTGCGTCGAAAATACGGTTGAGATTGTCGAGTAATCGAGTCAACGGCTCGTCCCCGGAATGCACAAGGTTTCCTCCCCGATCCAGCCTTTCTTCATCCAGGCAGCCAAATCATTGCTGGTGTGGTCAAAAAGGCTGCTGCGAGTGAGAGGCTTTGAAGAGTGACTGTGTTCGGTATGACGTAGGAGGATCCACACAAGGAGCCAGTAAAATGACTCAAGGTCGTGCCCCGCGCGGTGGATCGGTGGGGGGTCAGTCGAGCGTAATAGCTCTATAGCTAGAAACTTGAACGTGCCCTACAATCGAGTTTTAGCCGATTGGGTGGGTATCTATTTTGTTGGCAGAAACTCACGGTCCGGTCTTTCAGGTTTTGCAGGGTATCGAGGACATTGTCGTGGAAGAGGTGTGCATATTGTTCCTTGACCGTCTCGAGATCATCTGCATTGATCTCACTGTAATCCAAGTCGGTGAGGAAGGCGGTATATGTCAGTCCCGCTGTGTCGTCAGCGAAAGGAGCATTTCCGATGCTGATATTACGCTGGAAAATGCCGCTAGCGCACAAGTTGGCATGCCCTGGGCAAAATAAAATGTCAGACAAAATATTTGTGCACGACAAGAAATGTTGCGTGCCTTGAATGGCGTCCCTGAGGCTTTAATGAGTTGAAGAGTGGAGGAGAACTCCGTAAGCTTCTTGCCCACAGGGTAGGTAAGCGTGCGCCGGCGACCGCGCTCGGCTGATTTGTCCTCATTCCGTGCAACGGCAGAAAGTGTCGTGAAGATTTCGTCAGCCGCTCGTTCCTTGCCCAAATTCCACCCGCCTCTGCATTGCGCCACCCCAACAGGAGCTGCTGTTCCACCGCCTTGCGTAATTTCATAAAATTCCGATTCTGGACGACGACATAGCTGCCCCCAGCTGTCCTTTAGAACATACAGCGCAGGCTGTGGGTCGTCCTCGGCAAGAACTTTGTCGACGCGCGTGGCGCGGGAAAAAAGACCACTGCAGTGGTAAATCGGCTGCCCGATTGTGAAACAGCGGACGAGGTCGTCGTCGAACCGAGACTGAACCCATCGGCTGTCGCCCATCTCGCCCTCGAAAGCCTCTTGCTCGAAAGGAATGTGGGTGACTTGGCAGAAGATCTGGTACATTTTCTCCTTCTCCTTTGTGGTCGGGAATGAGATCGTAGGGTCACTGCCCGCAATGCGAGCGCCGTGAAGTATGGGGTGGCAGAGGCGCCAAAAGAATTTAAGGAGTATTGTGTTCTCGTCGGCCCAACTGAACGACTGGGACGCGATGACGCCAGTTCGGTCGAAGCGGAAGAGACGGGCACTGGTCCCGTAGATCCCAACGACAAAGACGAAACAGGCTCCGTTCTGCATCAACATGTTACAAGCGTTGAATGCCAGCTGTGCCAGGGTTTCATCGTGCTCTTCCCCCTTTTTGAGGCCTTCGTCGTCGACTGGGTCTTGGTCCTCTTTGCGTTTCATTTCTATGATCGTAGCGGCGTCGGCCCACGTCCACGAGGTGGGCACTGGAACATCGACGCCGGGGAATGTGACAGTCGTGTTGGGAGACGTGCGATGAAGACGTAGGTCCTCGTCAATGACCGGGAATGGAGTAGCGTCGGAAAAACGAGGTCTCTCCTTCAGAGGAAACTTCTGTACAGACGCGGTCAAATACTCTTCCTGAACAATATAGCGATCGAGGTCAGTTGAACGGCGACGTGCTGGGGTACAGAATGTACTCACGATCGGCTTGTACATCTGCTTCTCCAACTTCGCGGCCTCCACGGCCGCCACCGCCGTCTTGAGCTTTTTGAGCGCGGCGTTATATCCTGTGCTGTCGGGACCCCACGCGGAGTTCGATGTTGGAAGGTACGTTGCGAGAAATTCTTCGGGCTCCAAAAAATCCGCAGTGGCAAAATTCTGTCTGATTCGCACCGCCCATATAGCTGCTTGAGCATCGTTTTTTGATTTAAGGCTATTTTCGTGAGTCGAAGCGCCATTGTTCTGGTAAGTTTTCATTGCTTTTCAACATGAAAGGAGAGGAAAGGAGTCGCGGTGAGGGGCCTCCGATTTCTTGGGAGGAGTTAAGGGCGGCCTTGGGCTACTAACGAACGAGACTCACTTTCCCGGTATATTACTTGCACCAAAGCGCAGAACAAATGTGGTGGGTGGCCTTTGGGTGGTTTTGATGTGGTGGACTCAGTGCCGCGGCGTGACGAAGCGGGGCCGTGACAGACGGCGACGCGACCTGACGCGACACGACGCGCCGATCACATGATTCGCGACTGAGGCTGAGACTCTGGACAGTGTCTGGAACATTCAAGTTCGCGAGCCAGAGATGAGGCCAATGGTAATCGAGATGCTCGATGAAGTAAATTGGAGGGGGGATGATATAAAATGATAACGAATGTGCGGTAGTATTACAAGCTGACCTATTAGTACAAAATACAAAATCATCCATTCCTGACAAACTAAGCCGTCGCAAGGTTTATATGGTTCGACGGCGGGGGTGCCAAGCGCCGCCGCAGCTCCGCCCTCCTCTCCGTCTCCCAGCGCAAGAGTTCGCCCTTCAAGCTGTTCACCCGGACTTCATTCACAGGATGCTGCGATCCTGTAATTTTGTGCACGAATGACGACGACGGATGTTCCTTGTGGTCTGAGGAACATTCTGCCAGGGAGTTGGTGCGGTGTTCCCAGAACGTCACGGCCTTACGTGCGTCGTATCCGGCGTGCGCGAGTAACCTAGAAACGGGGCTCGTTAAGCGGGGGCTGCAAGGAGGGCATGCAACCTACCGAACGGACACAACGTCAGCCTCGATCTCTTGCTTCACGCTGGTGCAATATTCCCCACTTTCTCCATCTCCCGGACCCCAGCTTCCCCAGCTGAGCTACAGCATCGTTGACAAAGGGGCTTAGAAAACGAATCAGATGAGAGCCGAATTAATCTGAAGCGTCAGACGTACCCAAAGATCATGGTAACTGGGAAGATGACGACTCGAATAATATCTGAGATTATGGACATGACCCGGGAATAATGATAGTGGCAGAGGAAAGCGTCTCCAGATGATGGGACAGAACGAGATGCGCTAATTCGTGTGAAAGGAGGATGGCCAGTTCCGCGGTCTGCGATGCTGTGGGAACTGGATGCGTTGGGGCCGGGGAAGGGCTGAAGATACCGCCCACAAGGCTGGACCACCAAGACGACTGTGGCTCTGGTCCGACAACTTCGTTCTCGGGGGGCGCGCGCGAAAGGATCTCGTCCAAGAAGCCGGAATAAACGACGATCCCGCCGCCGCCGTCGGGGCCAAATCCATACGAGAAGGCGTTGGACGCCTCTGGCTTATCGACGACCAGCAGCGAATAAGGAGGACCAGGGATGGAATGCGGCACAGGCGAAACGTGCCGCTTGCACATGGACTCGCAGAACATCCGCAGATATTCAGAGGCGCGAGGTCGGGGGCGGAGCGGATACTCTGCGGGCGGCGGGAGGGGGATGTGTTCAATGCCGCCTTGAGACCAGTTTTGCAGTTCTCCCTCCTCGTCTATCAAGACAGGAATGGTGCGTTCCAGCTCGCGCAGAGTGTCGCGAACCCAGCCGTACCGCCAGTCGGAAGGAGGTATGAGCTGCGCTGGGCCATCTTGAGATAGGATCTCGCCAACGGCTTGGTACAGCCTGGGCCAGCTAACTGAGCAGCAATCTCGTCCTCCTCCTCAGGGGAAAGGATAATCAACCGCCACCTTGTTTAGGGATCAGTTACGGGAAATTCTGAGGTAAGGAGATTGTACCGTCCGGTCAACGGCGTCCTCTCCAAGCTGGCGAAAATGGTGGACCAAAAGAGAGCACCGGGAATAAAAAAGAGTAGGTGGAATAGTAAAGTTCGATGTCGTATTCGTTTCAGGAGCGTATTCGTTCTGTCTTCGGAGATGGGGACACCATTAAGAGCCGCGTGCTTGAGATGTCGTCGAGTCTTGTGGTTTTTTATTAAAAGTACTACGCGCTGGTTAGCACGTCGCACATAGTCCAAACAACACTGAAGATACCAGGGATAACTGTTAATACAATGCGGGCGGCAGTGCGGACGATTTCCATTGCAGCAGAGGCCTAGCTGAACAATATCAGTGGAGGGGAGGCACCACTTGCAAACACGGACTTTCAAGAGCCCAAGAAGCGGAATCAGGGGGGCCGCTCTGCGAGTTGGCGTCGAGTGGAAGGCGGCAGACGTCCCCGGGGTGGATAGCCTAGGTGGGCTAATCAGGAGGGTTGGAGAGCCGCGACTCGGATATATTGGCGATTGGGCAAAGGTCGGACATGATGGGAGCGAACGAGGGTGGAAAGAGGACGGGATGGAAAAGGAGGTGCTACGCGGGTCGCTAGGCGCAGCATCGTAACATTGTACTAGAGCCAGATTGAAGTCTCGGCCAAAGAAAGAGGTTGAAACGAAACGTCCTCAAGCGACGGCTTCCAGGTCAAATACTTTAACTTATTACGGCACGTGTATATTCTCAAAGGCGACTGTGACTCAGATCTGAGGCTGATATCAACCGATTCCGTGCGCAGTGGAAGCGCAGTGATGATTAAAATATGGTACACTAAAGGCGCGGCGAACTTGGACGCTAAGAAATGAAGGTGGCCTCGGCGTAAAGAGTGCCCTCGATCTCAGCACTTTGGCCAGCCTCGGGACCGGTGAGCGTCAGTGTTGCGGGGTTGAGCCACTGCAACAGTACGTCAGGGTGCCGTGTCGATAGATGCTCAGTCAGCCAACATACCTGATAGATATAGGGTTTGGGTGCCGGCCACGTAATTCACGGCCAACTTGATCACTCGCGGAATCTCCGCGAGAACGTCTACTTTTTCCACTAGCCCCTTGGGATGCTCGTTATCGCCTACGTCAACCTGGACTTTTGCTGCGTACGCCCCGGGCGATTCCGCGAGTAATGATGGGGCGGCCCATTCAAACGCGAGTTCGCTCGGTGCTTGGTACCCTGTCTCAGTGTCCGAGTAAGGCTTGAGATGAACCGCCCTCGACTTGATAGCGGCATCGGGGCTCGACTCCTCGTCGGGCCAGTGAGTCTCCGCGGTCACTGCGGCCAATTTGTCTCCGACCACCAACGAGCCAATGCTGACGACGACACCGCGGAGGTGGAACCCTTCCGTCCGTAGTTCTCCAACGTCTTGGAACTCCATTTGAATCGCGGACACCGCCGCCCTGCTGGGGGCTCTGGAAGTTGGCAAAGTTCCAGGACGATGCGACCAGATTGGGCCGCATGCCTTGGATGGCATGGATGAACATCCCGGGGCCCTGGATCGAGCTCGCGGCGCCATTCCGAATGATATGGCCAGTCGCATAGTATCGCGGCCAGAAACGATGAATGACATAGCCCTCGGGCTTGAGCGGATCTGGCCCGAAATACGAATAGCCGCCCTTTTCTCCCTGGCCGATTTTGAATCCAGGAATGAGCTTTGGGCGGGACACCTCGAGGGAGATCTGGAGATCGGTGGAGAGGTTGGCACGGATGGTGTAGGATTCCGGGTACTCTGAATCCGGTGCAGATTTATGGGTCACGGAAAACTCATCGGCTTTGCTGGAGCGCCTGTCGAGCCCTGGAGGCGGGGTGGTGAAGTTTGAGACGTTAATCGACCGCCATGTCTTGTCTTTGCTCTTCGGGTCGTAGACCTTACAGGTGAACTGGATGGTTGGGTACCAAACCCTAAGTAGGTCAAATGAGAAGGTTGCTCGAATCGTCAGGTGAGCACGCACCCAACTGCAGAGTGGATGATTTGACAGATCAGGAATGTCCCGTCGTCTCCGATGGTGTAGAAGACCTGGGTCTCGGTGGAGAAGCCTCCGGGGCACAACCACTCCGTGTCCTTTGCCTCGAGCTGGCCAAACGCCTCCTTGCCTTGTTGGGACGAAACGGGATGGAAAGTGGGTGCAGTAGGATCCACGGGAGGAGAAGTGCTGGATGACTTTCAACGAGGACTAGGAGGATGCCCGACGATTACTTACGAGAATATTGAGGAGAACATGGCGGTAGGATCCAGGCGCAGCCAGAAAATCCCGCTTTTAGTCACTCCGATTTCAAATCAAATTACTATTTATTGTAATGGGTACATGTCATCCTCCCGTGCCCGTTTTTTGGGTCTAATCCCGCCATCCCACTCTGAACTACCCGTCCCAGACGAAACCTGTGTGAAATAAGTACGGGACTCGAAAACTCGGATAGAAAGCATACAGATGCCGCAGGCTCGTCATACTGAATTGCCCATGAAAAGCTACTATCTTCCGCCGCCGACGTTACCGGGGCAGGGGACTCGACCGGAGGTTCGTTTGCGGTCGTCAGAGTGCGTACGAATTGCATCGCTCCACTTTCAAGCGCCTTGAGGAGCTCTTTGTTCTGCGACGACTTCAGAGACGACGGGTTCTGAGCCGGGATAGTAGACGGCCAGCCAACGAGACAGACACCGTAGATGGATAGCAGTGCAGGGTTCGTCCATTTCATCTCCGCATTGCGCACACCACTAGCTGATCTGAGAGCTTGTCAAGATCTTACTTGAAACGTCGAACGGTGTTGGCACCTTAGTGCTTTGCGTACACCTTCATAAAGATCGGCCTTGACCGACCTGGCAGCGGAGATTTTGGGCGTCGTAGAGGTGGACGAGGACGCTTCAGCGTTTGCGGAGACGGCCGTTGGCGCGACATTCTTGAGACAGTGGACCTTGAACGCCTTGGCTCCGGCATCGCCACCGCCGCGCTGACCGCGGTAATATTCCCGCCCTAACACGGATCCTCCAAGAAAACCGGAACCAGCCGTGTCGGAAGGATCCACCGCGAGGAGGAAAGATTGCACTCCGGACGCATCGCAAAGAGACTCCAAGATTCGAGAGGCGTCGGAAAGGACAGCCTTGACTGTGCAATATCGTTCTGATTAGATTGCATACAGCTATAATTTGCTTCGCCACTGACCCCGGTCCATACGGCTGTGAGGAAAGGCCAGATTCTGGGGCTGAAAGAGGTACTTGCTGTGCCATTCCGCGACGTATTGCCTCGTCTGTAGAGTAGTTGTTGAGAACAAAGAGTATGGAAGCAAGCAAGAGCGGTCGCCACCTCTTCCAATGGGCGATGCTCCCGCTCAGCAAACGCCTTCATTTCGGCCAGACAGAAGGCATCGAGACGCTCGAGAAATAGGGCATCTGACTGGTCGCGTGTGGAGGGTAGGTTTAACTCCTCCATGTTTGCCCATGTTTCAAAATTCCCTCGATGGGACGAACACGACCCAAAAAAAAGACCGCCGCACGGACTGCAGAGGTCCCTGCTACTGGCCCTCTGCCCGCTGCCCCCTCAATACCCGCTCTCCTAGAAAAAGCCCAGTCCCTCATCGTCCAGTGTGACTATGAGCTCGCGCTACGCTTCGCGACCCGCATCCTCGAGCAACAGCCCTCCAATGCCGAAGCAAAGGAAATGCTCGGTGTAATCCAGCTCGAAATGGGCGAAATCGAGGCGGCCAGAGCGGTCAGCCCGTTCTCGACGCGCCTTTCTTCCTATTGTTTTTCTAACAGCTTTACAGACGTTCACTTCGCTGCTGCCCCCAAATCCCGACGCCCCGTCCCCGCCGCCGCCTTCTGCGCATCTGTATCTTGCGCAGCTCAGCGAAGATGACCCCGGGCTGGCGCTGAAGCATTACCAGGCGGCCATCGAGATCCTCACGATCCAATTAAAGGGCAAGGAGCGCGCCCTGGATCTGCCCAGAGATGACGAGGCCGAACTCAAGAGCAACATTGTCCGGGCCCTCGTCGGACAGGTCGAGATTTGGATGGATCCCTCTTATGACCTATGGTGCGCTCCTTCTCGGTTTTTATTCGAGCGCAATGTCTAAGCTGGCCTCTAGTTTCGATCCCGCCGCAGAAAAGACGTGCGAGGACCTCCTTGCGTTTGCCCTGCAAACAGATCCGGGCAATGCAGAGGCCCTACAGGCCCTCGCCTCTGTCCGGATGTCGCAGGAGCGCCCCGACGAGGCGAAACAATGCTTAGAGCAAGCATGGTCAGCGTGGAAGGACCTGGATCTAGGTACGTTCCATCCAACTCCTCACAACAACCGCGTATAACCGAGCGCGCAGACGATCCCAAACTCCCGCCGATACCGACGCGTCTCGCTCTGGTAAAACTGTTCCTCGAACTCGCCCTGTTCACACCTGCGCTGCTGGTGTTGCACGGAGTGATGGCGTCGGACGACCAGGACGTCGAGGCGTGGTACCTGGAAGGATGGTGCTTCTTCTTAATGTCCGAGCAGGCGCAGGAGAAGGGCGGAAAACTGGACGATCTGACCTGGCAAGAGCTCGCCACAGACGCCCGAGACTGCCTCGCTACGTGTGAAGTGGTAAGTCGCTCCGACCATTCAGGCTCCTTGTGCTGATTTCGCGTAAAGCTGCACACGAACGAGGGCCATCCGGACACGCCGCTGCTCGAACATGTCAAGGAACTTGTAGCGAAGCTGGATGCGCTCGGCATACAGCCGTCGCCGGTGGGAGACGATGACGGCGATGGCCAGGAGGATTGGGAGGATGTCGACGGCAGCGAGGATGGCGACGGGGACGTGGAAATGGCATAACATATCGCCTGCAAAAGTATATTATTAACGTTATGGATAAACCGTCTTCGCCAAGCAACGATTGGGGACAACACGTTCGGGGATCTTCAGAGTCCTGCCATCTACTCAGTCACGACTTCGTTCATTGCCTCCTCCTCTTTCACTGTCTCCTCCTCTTTCACTGTCTCCTCCTCTTTCACTGTCTCCTCTTTCACTGCCTCCTCTTCTTTGACTTCAACTTCTTCAACGGGCGGCAACAAACGAACGGGCTGCGGATGCACCCTAGAGAGAGGCGTGTCGATATGGTACTTGACGCTGTCCAGAGACATGGTCTCCACGTTATGCCTGGGGACGCGGAAGTCAGCAAATGTAATATAACACGCGGTCGCGAAAATGAACCCGACGCACGCAGTCGCCAGATGTTCTTTGAGTCCCGAGTACGTCGTCTTGGCATGGTCGCAAAACTTGCAACAGAAAATTTCGTGCCAGCGCCAAATGAAATATCCCGTCTCGATATAATCGTCGGAGAACTTCTCCCTCTCTCGCACTTTGACACGAAGCTCGTCTTCCGGCGTTAAACACTGCCATGTCGCCTGCTCTCCACAGGAATGACCCGCCTATTGTCAAAAACGGTCCGTCAAATGAGAAAGAACCGCCGTGTTGTTTCTGGGAAACGCACAGTTTGAAGCCACCGCATGACCAATCGGCCGTGAGTTTCATTGGTACAGTTCAAGCACTCCAAGATGGGGTCGATCTCGTCCATTTCCGTCGCGGTGGTGACGTCTGGGTCCAATCCACAGGCCAGGAGAACCGATCTCACAACACGGAAGGCTCGTTCATGGAATTGGATGAGGCCGTCGCCGTTCCAAACGTCATTTTGAAGAAGCAACTTGAGTGCCTGGTCTGCCGACGGGCGCGGATACCCCAGAGTGGTGGCAGAAGTGGTGACGAGAATACGGGGATAGCCAATTGGCTCAGGCGAACCATAGGGGACACACGTGAAAAAGGTTGTAGCTAGTTCGAGATCGGCCTCTGTTGAATTTGGGAGAGCTTTCTTCATGATTTCCACGAGCTCCTTGTCCTTGCACCGCTTCCACTCCTCCGGCGAAACTTGCGAGATTGCCTCTGCGAACGATTCATCTGTGACCTTTTCCTCGGGTTCAATCGGAGTGTCTTCGATAACAGCCCTGAACGGTTCACTGGCAACCACGTCAACCTTCGAAGGTAGCACCACGTTAGGTGGAAATGTGTCGCAGAATTTGTGGTACACTTGAACTGCGAGCAGACGTCGCTCCCGGAGGATCCTTTGACGGGCCAGTTCTAAGCGCATTCTCTTCAAGGATGTAAGCAATTCCACCAGCGGCGCCTCGATATTCTTCCATACTAGTATCCATCAGCAAACAGAACAGAGTCTGGCACGAAAACTTACTGCGATTAGTTAATTCTTTCGGTTGTCTAACAAGTTTATGCGCGTTAAACTCATGTCCGAGGAAAGGTATCTCTTCTCCCCATCCTAGTGCGGTGAGCCGTTCCACGATACTGTCGAGAATCGTAAGCCACTGTCCAGATCTTGTGAAATAGTTGCACTCACGCCTCACGACGCAACCTGCGAGCATCGTCGAGTTCCTGACTGCGCTCATCCGTTCGGTTGCGGCCCAGGTGACGCACAAGTCCGCGTGCTGCCATCTCCCATCAATCGAGTTTCAGAAAACACTGAAGTCGCTCACTTCGTTTACTTCTTCTGCTTCTTTGGCTTTTTGGTCTCTCCATTTCAAAAATGCAGGATCATTGCGCTGAAGAACGCCGCGCACTAAAAATCATCGCATTCCTCTCCCAGCTTTGTGGCCACGTCGATAGAGTAGAATGAGAACTTGCGCCAACGGTTGCGTCGACCTGAGGGTACGTCATTCCGGGCATCGCTCGGCCGAGAACAGCAGCTCACCACTGCGATTATCTTCAAACGATGGTACCAACTCCAATACCGTCGCCAAGTCGAGCTTGGTAACGGATGCTACGTACTCCGGGGTTTCAAAACTGGCACCAAGTCAGATAAAAGACCGGGCGCGAAGCGAACAATGCTGACTTTTCTTTAAGGCATTTCTTGCACATGCGCGTTCGGGCACTCCATATCACAGTCTGAACAGGGATAGCGAAACATTTCTAACACCAGGTCAGAGATAACCGGTTAAACGGCTAGTGGACCAACGTGGCAATGGCCGGCAAAGGCAAGATTTGCATACTGAGGTTCACTGAGATCGAATGGAAGGGGAGGAAGGCCTGGAATGGAATAAGAAATGAGCTACCACGTGAGAGAAAGGAGTGAAACCTTCGATATGAGCGCGCGAATCTCTCCAAATGAATGCTGTGGTGCACAGTAAGAGTGGTGGCAGTCAACAACGCGGGCAAAACTTGCCAGCCGATCGGACCATCAAGATTCCTGTGTAATGGTAAGCCACAGAAGGTTAGGAGACCGTCAGGCTGAGAATTCGTGCACACTCGAATCTCCTTCGTAGTACGTGCAAGGTTGAGCAGATCCATGGGATTCAGGTGCCCAAATATTTCAAAGAGGACATCGAGCGGAAACTCCTTCAACGAACTTAGAAGCCCTCTGCGTCCACGAACTTTCTTTAGTTTCTGGTCTTCTGCTGTGGCCGCGGCACTGGTTGCTTTCCCTTTGCGACGTTTCTTCGTCGGTGAGAATTCCGGCTCTTCAATCTCTTCCTCGTCAAAGTCTTCATCACTATCAACGAATATATCTTCGGCTTCAATGAGTGGGTCGTTTGTAACGCCCTTGAGGCGAGTTGAGCGACGGGACATGGGAGAAGATGAACTCGTCGGGGCCTTCTGAGTGCTGCGTGGGCAGAATCCGAGAAGTCTTCGGATCGAAGTGCTGCTTTCCACAAAATCGATCCAGTCGTTCTTTTGACAACCTCTGGCGGCGCACGGATTAGATGAAGGATATAATAGTCAACTAGGCATGACCCACTTCGAACAATACCAAACCACCTGGCAACGTTGTGGAGCGTTGTGGCAACGAGAACAACGCTTTAGGAGGTATTTATCACGGTCACATTTACTAGTACGCGATCACGGGATGACTCGTCACAATGAAACAGTTTTACTTTCCTGCCAGTTCTTGGCCAGTTCCTGAAAGAGCCACAAGGTGTCGACCGACGTATATTTCAACCAAGACAGCTGGTAGTAGCCTGGTACAATTACGTGGAAATCAGGCAAATATTTGCGATGACCGAATTCATTTCTCATTTCTGGCCGCTACCCATACCGGCAGGACGACAGTATGCCAATAATTGTGAACGCGAACGTTGCTTGCAGAGATAATGCTTTGATAGATGGAACCGGGCGTCATGTCTGTGTAGGTTCGCCTACCGCTGCAGGTTTCCTGACCCAAAAGATATAATTGCACTCCGCCGCTCCCCATGCATCTCGTGGCGCCAAGATCCACCGGGCACTAAGCGGGTTGTACACGAGTCCCCTTATCTCGGCTTGAGTGCGCGTCGGTGAGCCCCGGCCTGCATCCACCCAAGGCGCCTCGGTGTTGGGGTACGAGCGAAAGAACGCCGTCAGCTCTTCTGGCCGAACGTACTTGGAATGCGTGTGCGTGCCAGTCGCGACCCTACGCAGCACGTTTTCTGCCATGAATATGGTGAGGAAATATGCGAGTGGGGTGCGCGAGATCGTGGAGAGGAATAGATGACCACCGGGCTGTGTACAGTGAGGAGATTGCCAAGTCCTCAGATTAGGCGCATACCTTGATGAGCCGGGCGCATGTATCTAGGAATTCCGGAGGGTTGTCGACGTGCTCGAGCACCTCCATCGAGCATACAACATCGTAGCGCTTCGGGTTTGCCAACAGCGCCTCAGCGGGCGTGTGGAGGTACGAAAGAGTAGTTGAGGATTCGGGCTGGGCCAGCCTTGGATCTTGTGCCGCATGCAGTTTTGCTATCGCGATATTGGCCTCGGAGGCATCGACACCGAGTGTTTTAGCGCCGAGGCGAGCGAGACTCTGGTGATGTTGGAACAAGAAACGCGTGAATGTGATAGCGATGAGCACCTCCGACAGCAGCCCACCACCACATCCTACGTCCAGAACATCGAGTCCCTTGAGTACGCTGCCTGCTGGCTCGTTGAGCGCGGGTTGCTCATCGCGCGCGACTTCCAGCAGCTTCTCGCGGATGAAGCGCATGCGGACGGATTCATCTGATGGAGAAAGGTGAACTCGCCCGCTTCGTCCCACCATTGCGACGAAAGCCGCGAAAAATGGGCGATCTCAACAGGGTTGACACTCGACGCGGTGTGCAGAGCGCGGCGGAGAGTTGGGATGGTGGCCATACCAGTCACAACTTGATGCGCCGTCACTCTCGTCACTCTCGGCGAAGAAAATATTCGACTGCACCGAATATGTCAACCCGTGCAAACCTACACGCCCTATAATCGCTGTATATTTTAAACCCGTAGATTACTTAAAAAAAATGACCACCACAGCTAGTTTCTCCGCCCGAAACTACCGAGTAAGCCGCTGGCAACCCTCCCAATCATACTGTTCGACCGACTGGGAACAACGTCCGACGGCCGCACAGGAGACAGAACTGTAGGAATCTCTATGCCGCCTGTGTCCCCCTGGAAACGATTGTCAGCGAGTAGAACAATCAGAGACAACGATGGCGCGTACCGTGGTCAAAAAGTTGAAAGACGTTGGTTGGGAATTGGCCGGGAAGATGCCAATCGTCCGTTTCTTCTTCTTTCTTGCGGGCTCGTCGCTTTCGTCGTCGGACACGACGGTCGTGCCGCGAGGCTGAACGCCGGCTGCACGGCCACCGCCAGCCGCCTTGCTGCGCGGTTTATTAGGCTTGGGGCGCTCGACCACGGGCAATTCACTCGAAGCCCTCTTCGAACTGCCGGCAGCAGTCTCGTCCCGTTTCCGCTTCCCTCGGACCGCGGTCTTGGGACGGGATGACTCTTTCTGGGGCACGACCGAGTCGCTATCATCCACCTCTTCGACGGCCTTCGCCTTCCCTTTCTTCGTCACTCGTGCGTCATCCTCGCTCTCGCCACTATCCCTGCCGACAGTTGTTGACCGCGGTTTGGCCTTCGGTTTCTTCGAGCCGTCGGTGTCTGCACCCTGGCCCTTCGTTTTCGTCCGCAGTCGTTCTTGCGGACCCGGGACCTCCTCGATATCGCTGTCAACGGCGTTAGACGGCCCAGCGACCGGTTCAGCCGCAGGCTTGTTGCGCCCATTCTTGGATGGCGCAACTGCCCCGCTTTTCGACCGAGGCTTCTTGGATGGCGGTTGCACGGGAGAGGAAGGTGGGGGCACTTCAGTAAAGCCGTCCGCGACTTCATCTTCTGAAACAGTAGGAGAGGACTTTCGCTTGTTGTATGTTAGGGCCGGGTCCCGGTTTGGGGGTAGAAGGAATACCTTGAGCGGGGATGTGGGCCTGGCCGCACGTTCAGCATCTAGATCAATTTGGAGTCGTTCTATTTGCTTCTTGGCTTTGGCTAGTTGACTTTCCACATCCTTCATTTCGTCGCGCCGTTCATTGATATATCTCTGCGTGTGCAAGGGCATTTCAACAAAAATGATAACTTGAGCAGGTGGAACTTACCTCGAATTCCCCGATGTTATCCTTGAATTGTGCAACTTTGGTTTTTGCCTTGTGTAACTCGGCTTCTTTCTTTTCCAGCCTGCCTTCGAGGGCTTTCACATCGACCTCGAGGTCGATGCGTTGCTTTCTCAATGTCTCAACTTCTTCGCCACCCTTCGTCTCAAGGTTCTGCCATCTGTCCAACTGCCGTTTAATATCGGCGTTGGCGCGTTTGAGCTCATCGTTCTTGCGCTCGAGTTCCGCGTTTGTCGTCTGAGCCCCGTCGAATTGGAGGGTCACGCGTTCGAGTTTAGTTTTAGCAGACTCTGCCGAAACCTGCAATCGACTATAGCTCTCGCGCAATTGTAGGAGCTCATTCTGTGCACTGGGCCATAAGTTGACTGGGTCATACAACATGAATTCAAACGAGTAGTGACCTCGGCTGCCGTCTTTTCCTCCTCGAGAGAACCAATTTCTTCTTTCTGGGAGTTGATTCGGTCCTCCAGCTCTGAAAAGTGGCTGCTCTGACCGCGTCGCGCTTCCTGCAACGCGTCCTCCAGGTCCTCGACCTGCGCGTCCAATTCAGCTTCCCGGATCCGGAACATGGTGATCTGAAAGTCGCGATGCAGCCTGGCGACCTTTTCTTGCCGGCAGAGTTCCATCTCCTTGAGTAGAGCGGCCTCCGCGGTCGACAGCTTGGCACTGAGCCGGAGATGAGCAAGATGGTGACAGGAGATTAGGCGATTGCATCCCTCGCGCCATGAAAGTCGTTCTTCGTGCCACTGGGTTTGAAGGTCCTTGACCTCCCTTTTGTGGCGGTCGGCTTCGAGGGCGACTTCGTCCGTGAGTTTCTTGTTCGTGTGTTCGAGTGTGCGCTTGCGCTGAACGAGATCGTCTATATGTGGGTTGTAGGAGGCTGCCATAGACGGCACACCAGATGCTCGCGACGCGCCATTGGCGACTGGTCCCCCCACGCGCGACATGAAATGTTTGGCGTCGCGACTCGGAGTTCGAAGCGCTGAGGCCTGCCAGTGTAGGCCTGTCCAGTCTAACCCCATTTGGATATTTACTGTCGTCTCCGGCCAAGCACGGGCGCTTAGCGCTTATCTTCAAGTTTTTAATCAATCTTAACCAACAGCTGAGAGCACTAATCGCCGCTTTGTGCGACCATAGCCCGCAACCAACTCCCTTCCAATTGTTCTATCAGCTGGGAACGTTTCTTGGGCGCTCGGCATCGGAAACTAGCGCTTTAAGAAGTAAAATGAATCTACTTATGGCTGCGGCACGACCCTGAGCCCACATTAAAGCTTCTTGAACGCCGCTGTCCCTTTGTTCTCTCCCACTGCATCTCACACCATGGACGACGAGATACGACTTTCGAAACTCAACAAGTTGTTCAACCAGGTTCTTCATGGGACCCCGCTGGATCATCACAACTTTTCCCGCTTTTTAGAAGCCATGCGCAGCCAATCTGATCCCGCGGCCTGCGTAAATAAGATCGTTGGTAGCCCCAATGGTCTCGCGTCCATTCAAGCAGCGATGCGGTTCGATGCCACCGACTCCTTTTTGAATGCAGGTGGAACAGAGACGATTGCTTATCTCCAAGCTCCCGAGTTGGAGAAAATCGGCGGGGGTGGCTTCCTTAGGCAGATCATTCAGAACATCGTCGACCCACCGTTCTTCTGGAGTCCGTTCACGGAGGCATTCAACGCCGGACGCCTCACAGCCCGTGGGGCGCGATGCTTTGCGTGGCTTCTCCTACAGCTTACACGACTCCCGGGGTCGGATGCCAACCCCTACCTCGAGCTGGCCAGCAGCTCGTCGATGCTGAGCGCCCTGACGGAGTCGTCCGACGCCGAAACCAGGTTTTTGGGACACAAAATCAAGCACATCGTGGAAACGTGCGCAACAGCTGTGTCAGGGGATAGAGATATCCAGCCTGGAGGCCGGCACGATAACGATTTTGCGGACTTCCGCAAAGTCTCCATTCTCCCTACCGCGGATGAGGTCGCCTGTCCCGAGGCCCCTTTCCTTCGTCGTTCCGACCCTACCCATTCTCCTTTGGAGCCAGCCTTGGCTGTGTCTCAGTGTTGGACGATCAGTTTCGTCTGTTGAGGGAAGACATGCTGTACGAGATCAAGGATGAACTGCAGATAGCCTTCAAAAAGAAACAAGGCCGTCATCGCGGCCTCGTCGTTGAAGGCTTCACCCTCCTCAGTGATGTTTACCATGGAAGAGATGATCGGGCATGTCGGTGGGGAATAGCTCTCCAGGCCGATTACGACTTTTGGTTTTTCAAGAAAGTGGGGAATCGCAGGAAATATCTCGACGACAACCGCAATGTCTTCAGACACCAATCTCACACGTAAGTTCGAACTATTTTCTCTTGTATCGCGAATAACTCCTAGTATTTCGCAGTTGTCTCATTGTCGATGACGAAGTTGTAGCCTTCCCCATGATCCACCGGGACGAGGAACGCCTCGCAGAGAAACTCCCCGTGGTTATACTCCAATTTGATGGAGAAACCAGCACGATAAAAGCGCTCCTGAAACTGAAGAAATGGAAGCATCCCAAAGTCAAATTGATTCAGATCGACACCGCGATATTTTCATACGAGCCAGTTCTCAAGGCTCTCCAGGAAGCACGAAGCATGCCCCTCTCGAATGAACTCCTGTGCTGGTCTGCGGACAGTACGATGGAACCCCCATCTTCCCCGGCACCTACCCAGATAATAAACGCTATAACATCCGATCCTCATCAGGATCTCTCTATATTACTGAAAACTCCCAAGTCCATCCGCTTGGATGATTCCCAATCATTGTCATTGCTCGCGGGTCTCACTCAGAGAGTGTCGCTCATTCAAGGCCCTCCTGGTATGCCGTGCAATAATTTTTCAAGGGCTATTCTCATCGCACATTCAATGCAGGAACTGGGAAATCCTTCATCGGTGCCTTGCTGGCCAAAGTTTTGCACGATTCGAGACGTAGAATTTTGGTGGTGTGTTGTAGTCTCTTATGCAGACGTTAC